>JZLH01S0074175.1:13481-24525 GCA_001188425.1 Eucidaris tribuloides | reverse complement strand
GGCACTTAGTATTATGTGTGATACGTATGTTGCCGCGTAGAGACCCCCATTTTCAGCCCAAAATTTCCGTTCCCAGAGGCATCTCAATTTCACAGAAAAGCACAGTAAAGAATTTTGTTGATTTTCTTCCGAGATAACCAGAGACCCCCAATTTGCCGTTTCGCTTCTAATCTTCCCCCCCCCCCCCTCTCCCCCGCCCCACAGTCGCCCACCCTTCCGAACCACACCCTCAGCGCTTTGCACTTCGGCCCCCCATCCCACCCCTGCCCCCGCCGAGACCTTGTTACGTTTCTTGCGCACCATAACATTAGGTGAACTTTATACTAGTTGACTATCGCGTCACTGTGGATGTAAGTTGGATACACCTACCCTATGATTACAGATTTTTATTCATGTGCATAACTTCTTTTTATACGTTAGACCGCAAATGGCTAGGTGTAAATTCGTTAAACTACCACTAGACTTAAACTCTTCTTGAATACGTGCATTCGTTCTAGGGCCTGTTATGTAGTTTGTCCATGCTATATTGACACACTACTATTGCTCTGGACATAGTTTCAGATTACCAGTATATTTGCGCTCGAACTTTACAGCCCTTCCCCAATTTTTTCCACTTCAAACAAAATTGAAGCTCAACAGCAATAGCCTATCACTGTTAATCAGTAGATTTGACTAGTATTAAATTATGTATGTATGTATAGACAATAGAATGAAGTGATCAATTATTGGAAAGATTGTTTACATTCCATCTAATCATGCTACATAAACAACTACTGAAGTTTACATAGAAAAGATTGTAATTGTTAATGCAATATGTAAAGTGATAGGCTAAACATTGTGGAGCTTCAAATTGACAAAAGAGAAAAAATTCGTTTCAACTTTTGATATCGGCTTGGGCAACCAACAAGCATATAATTCTATTTTTAGTAGGCCTTACTCTTCAAGGTAAAATAGGATCCCAAAAAGTAAAGAGAAACACGTCTCGCTTAATAATATCAAAGATTTTGTGCAAAGTACACTGACAATGCCCTAAGTCTGAAATTCATTGTAATAAACAATTTTAGAAACTGCCGGCAGAGGCGCATTGTTTAATTCTAGATCTACAGACTTGTATCACACATTTGTAACGTTCATAGACAGTCTAGCCCAATATTCAGAAGTGACGACGTGTCAATATAAGACTGGAATATACTTCGATCACAAATCAAGTTAACCGAGCTATTTCACTTTTTTTATTAATACAGCACACCTACGCAAAATCATTTTGAAATACAATTTGTTCAGGGTGTTTCATTCTCCTTGAACCTCATCCAAATAACACTATTATGGTATGCTCCACAAAGAATTAGACTCTGGAATCTCAGGTGTGCTCTAGATTTTTTAACTGCTTAATACTGATTAATGACCAATACGCTTAGTAATAGATCAGAGTATATACCTTATTCCTTAATAAAGTGTAACCGATATAATAGTTGAATCCTAAAATATATAATTAATTTGAATCTCATGTAATGCCTGTGAAGTCAAAAAGGAAAAAAAAATAATAATTTGCTATATTATGTCTCTCTCTTCTCTTATTTATGTGAAACCACCCAATTCTCTCATATAATTGTTATAAGCCGGCCATTTCTGGATGATGTATTAATATAGAAATTTGCGCTACATTAAATGTAGTGTATATGTATAGACAGAGGATGACCGACGTTTCGATTATTTCAAAGTTTGTTTACATTTATCTTATCGCTCAGCTAAATACTGTAACCAATACTGTGGTAAATTTCATAGAAAAGATTGTAATATCTCAATTGCAATATTAAAAATGGCATACACTCATAATCGGTACATGAATAGACATAAAATTATCAGAAATTATTAAAAACAATCATTTTCATAAAGACAGTAAATGCTCAAGCTGATCACCTTTGTGATGAATCATTTCTTGGTTTCATGGCAAAATTCCTCTTGTGAAATAACATTCAAACCCATTTATTTTCGCAAATCACGAAAAATGTAGGGCTCGTCTTCTGCGCACTTAGTCATGCCTGATGTCGCGTACTAGTATCACCAAAGGTCGCAAATAGCACGGACTTTGTTTTCAATGCGAATTATGCCTTTTAGGGGGTAAAGTTAACCTATAGTTAAAAAAGATCCTTATGGGCCCGTATCAATATATTCGACCTATCGTATAATCCCATGCCATCTGTATTGTGTGGTATTCACTTTGTGTTCAAGGGGAGGAGCGGAAACACATCATGATTGGTTTATCATTGTTACTGGCCAAGTAAAGAAAAGTAAAGAATTAGTCTGCATTAATTTGCTCACATACACTAACAATCGAAATCAAGTCAGTAAAATCAACACCAGCTTTTCACAGCAAATCAGTTTTCTAACTGAAAAATAAATATTGACGATTGAACATAGATATAATATATAATACCTAATAGGCCTTTTTCTCATGGAAAAAAAATCCCGTATTGCCGATTTGTTCCAAAAAAACAGCTGCACGAGACATTTCATTAATACCCAATACATCAATTTTTGGATGGAGTCTGCCATTTCTTTTGGCGGGGATATTTTGGAAATCTACGTTGATGTTTCGTTGCCGTAACAAAGATTTCCGAAAATACCCGAAAAGAAAATTTAATTATGTCATTCGTCGGAGAAACTCCTTGAGCTTAAGGATCACTGACGAATAAAAAATGAACCGCTGCCTCATCATACTTGAATTGGTTAACTAAGGACAAATGGAACACTTGCTGTCATTTGTTCATTACATTTATTCTGTGCTGCTTACTTTTTATTGCTAATTTTGGTTTAATATTTTCTTTAATTTTTCTCCATTTTCTTTCGTATTTATTCATTCATTCGTTAACTGCTATTAAATTTGTTCTAACGTTTGTGAGATTCTCGTTTCAGGATGATTGTCGCTTGTTTACTTTTATTAACTGTTGGGGGGGTTATTCTCTGTAACATAACTTCTTTAGCATACATTTAATAATGTAAGCATTATTAATTTGTGTTATTTTGCTTCAGCGTGCCGCACTAAGTATTTATTTACAATACTTTTGGAATTTGAATGTAAAGCGATTACAAAGTATAACTACAATCGCAGTAGAATAAGCTAAAAAGTAATATTGTTATATCGCTGAATGCGAAAAACTTATAACCCTGTCGTGCGTTCTCTCTTTTAATAAATTAGTGAAATTTCCACTCCCTACAGGAGCTGAATAATAGAGTTAATTTGAGTCGAGAAGTGAATATATAGTGGTTTTCACACATTGAAAGGACCTCCGCGTCGTGTTATAACATGTTGGCAATTTTGAAACTCTTGAGCCCTACACAATGCAGTGTCTCTCATAAGGTCTAAAAAAATTGAAGCCATGATAAAATTACAGTTCAAAACAATCATGTGTTTTTTTTAATAGTGAACATCCTTGGCAACCATTCCAGTCTTCCCCTAGAGGACTGGTGTTGCTTGCCCCAGAAATTTTTGTCAGCTGACAATAATTCTGCAACAATTGCTGTACATATGTTTGCTAAGTGACAAGGCATAACTCTTCTAAAGTTTGCGTATCTACAGTGTACCTGTTTATTCAAACATTTATCGTATATGTCAGTAGAGATCAAAAATCAATCATTTTTAAATGCGGGCCTTGCTTACAACTGGTCTCTTTTAGTCGGGATCCCTGAGGTCACCCAAATGAGTGGGAAAAAATACTCCAATTTCAATTTAAATTCACTTCTTACATAGATTAAAAAAAAGAATTTCCACTCATTTGCTTAAGGTAGCGACTTAATGATACGAAGTGCCAGCATTTAAAGACAAATATATACATCCGCAATAACACTCTTAGATGAAGTAAAATTGTTCTTCAATATTTGATCAGATGCCACTGCTGCCTCTTAAAAATAATTTTGTTATGATACCCTGTTATACCCAAAAAAAACAGACATTGGTGCAAAACGTCAAACAATTATGCTCTATAAAATTTCACACCAAACTTCAGCTATTATTTCTTTTTTCTCTACCAAAACAAAACTCGAAAGCATTTTTAAACGTCACAAAATCTTAGTATACCACAACAAAAAACAAACATTACTTAAACAGAAATGTAACTTGAAATTCTGCGAAACAAAAAAAGGTTAAGCTTCGTTAGTTCAACGTCATAATATTCACATACAAATAACGAACAAAACTTGAAACACTTCAAACGAAAAAATTGCATTTGATTTTTTCAATAATATGCTAGCTGCTTGAGTAAAACTTCATTCAAAACTTAAGATAATTATTTCAGATACCATGCGAAAATATCTTCAGTCACTCTACCACGGAAACAAAAATCACCAGATTCTTACTAGTAGAAAATTACCCAAAATAATCAAAGATAAACTAGCCAAGCAGCAAAAATTGCTGATGAATGAAATTTCTGAGTATTTTATGACATAGACGATTAGATGAAACTTTAAATCAATTAATGGATAACACACTGTTAGTCAATGATTTTCTGTTACTCTATTAGCTTAAACATGTCTATAGCTACAAAGCTAGAAAAAATATAAATCATATCTTCCTGATTATTTATCAATCGGACTGCCTGTTGCGGTTCGACAAAAGCATACATTCAATATTCATTTTGCGATGTGCTGAGTATTTTAGTACGCCATCAAATGCAATTGAAAAGTAATTAATAATTCAGGACGGAAATCGATTCATTCATTGCTCTTAAATACCAGTTTACCGTGTATATACATTTTCTGCATTATTCAGGCAGAAAGCAATCGCTGATGCCCTACATTAATTCATAAATACCATTGGCCCTGAAGCACTAGTCAACGACCTGCAAATTAATTCGTTAATTTCATGCCAGATAATTGAACATATATAAATAAATACACATTAACAATTCCATGGTTGTTCGTACATAAATCGTACGATCTAGCTGCCCAACTACTTGCCCGATCACCTGCGATAAATCGTCGTAACTCATCGCAGGTTAGTCGTAACTGCTATAGTGTGACCAAGGCCTTACTGAACTACAAACTGAATGCCCCACCACTATTATGCATCAAGTTACATTTTGCCAAATTTCCTCTTTTGTGAAAAGTGGCCGAAATAAAATATGACTCGCGTGACACAAATGCGTGACTAACGTGACGCAGTTGTTCGTTTTAGCTGTAAATGGGGTTTAAAGACTTAAATTATGATATTATATGAATAAATATAATGTAATCATGAGTACCTTATGAAAGAATGTGAAAACTCTATTTTTTAGGACTACATGTATTTAAAAAATCCCCCATTCTGTGACTCGCGTGACATATTTTACGCGTGTTTTCATAGTGAAATAGGCATATTGGGAGAATATGATATTCATTTGAAAAAAAATTATCAATGTCTTATCAAACTGAGTGGAAAGTTTACCTAATGAAATCAGATAAAGCAAACAGCTCCACTTATTTTCTCAGTTTTTGATCTAAACACTGTTCTTCGGTTTGTGACTTGTCCGACATACAGCATGCGTGTCTTGCGTGACTCGCATGACACTCTTGAGATTGTTTTTTCTTCAAAGTACGTATGGCAAATGAAAATGTTAATACTTTTCTTGATACACTACCACCACGTCTTCACTTACATATCAAACACCAGCTGAAACTCTTTCTAGTTTTTCAGTAATCTTACAAAATCCCCTTATTTTGTGACTCGCGTGACATATTTCGCGGGTGTTTTCATAGTGAAATGCTGGGAAAACTCAAAAAGCATTTGGAAAAATTGTTGCTGTTTTCTCAAATGTACTGGAATAGCTACATAATAAATGCAAATAAAGCAACATGTCATGAATCAGCTTTATTTATTTTCCCAGTTTGTGATTTATACCCTCAACTCTTCTATTTTACCACAAAATTCATCCATGTTCAGGAGGCTATAGCGTTAATTCAAATGGTTAATTTTTAAAAAATCTTTGAGATTTAAATGGTTTGAATATTCCTCTTATGTCACTTCCTTCACTTCAATTTTTTAGTTTGACGTGGACCCTTACATGGAATGGCTGATTTGCAAATTAATGGAAGTCCACTATTCCCCGCCAACACAAAGAAAGTTGTGCGAACATTAAAATGTGAACGTTTTTTGCATGGTATGAACATTGGCGCATACACACATACATACACACACACACACACACACACACACACACACACACACACACACACACACACGCGCGCGCAGACACGAACCACACACATCACACACACAACGCGCACTCACACTCACACAACACACACACACACACACACACACACACACACACACACACACACACACACACACACACACACACGCGCGCAGACAGAACAACACACAATACACACACACAACACGCACTCACACACACACAACACACACACACACACACACACACACACACTCAAAAACACACTAACAAACATGTTCACACATTCAATACACAGTACTGTATGTATTACTTTTGGTGTTTTCAGAACTTTCGAACCAAATGAACAAAACTAAATACGATTTCTGCAAATTATATCTCGTTTATTGCGTACTCGTGATAAAGGATGACAATTGGAAAGTAAACAAACTACCTTTAGTTCATTGACAGTAAGATCAAATAAAATGATAATTAGGAAACTAAATTTTTCTGGCGATGATGTCTGTTTTTAAGGTCAACGCAGAAATCAATGAAAGAAAATATTTTCCAACTATTCATACGCTTCAAACCCTGGGTGTTAAATTTAACACGTATGGTGCAATGCAAAATCTAGGGTGTGAAATTTAACACCAATGGCGTTTTACAATATAGATATCAGATAGAATTTTCAACACCATTAGGTGTTAAGCTGATGCTCTTGGTGTTTGAAGTAATTTATTTGGTGTTTAAGGCTGAGAATTTCATTTGTAATCCTCCCATAACACAGCAAAACATTATTCATAGTCTTAGGCTATTTGTTAAGGACTTGCCTGTGAAATCTAAAGATCATAAATTACCTAGATTTTGAAAAATGCGCAAACAACAATAGTTGTGAATATTCTAGACACTCTGTTCCAAACCTCACTTAGGTATATCATGGAGGTAGAAGTGAGCCTCCATGGGTATATCATGTGAATACAGTACCTAGGTTGTGCTGGTATGTGTCAGGGACTGAATGGAAAACAAGGTCATCTGTGTACAAATTATTGCACTATGGAACTGTCCGTTGACTTAAAAAGAAACCTACATGCATTGTCTAAAAATAGACTGGTATATTAATGGTAGAATTTGTGTCACTAGAAACAAAAAATCAAATCGTATTCCAACTATTGCTATAATTCCTCTAAAACTGCGTTTCTAGCTCCTTCACTTTGCCGAAGGTTCTTAAAGAGCGTTTTCTTCTGTATACAGTGTATTTGCACAATATATTTTGGCCGTGTAAAAGCGACAGTTGGCCTTTGATAATTCATATTCAATTTCATATAATCCATACGGAAATTCACTTCGTTTACATGCATGACATAGACCTAGAAAACATTATAAGGATATATAAAATAGCACACTTGATAATAACTAAACAACATACAGCAAAATGTGGATAACATGAAACTATTGGGGCACACATATCGGTTTGTACCCCCCCCCCTCAATAATTTCGACAACTTTATATTTTATATTTAATCATCATTCGTATTATTCGTATTCTAGATCAATCACTTTGTACAATGATTTGGGTAGGATACCCCGATCTGGTAGGCGATACCTACGCATCACCCGTGCGGCGTGCTCCTGAAGATTTTCACCATTGCGAAGACTCAATTCGCTTCAAGACTTCACCCTTTATTTCACATGTCTCCTTGTGCATTGTTAATCACCATTCGTATTTGCATTCTATTTCGATCACTTTGTGCAATGTTTTAGGTAGGATGCCCCGATATGGTAGGCGATACCTACGCATCACCCGTGCGGCGCGCTCCTGTAGATTACATTGTTGCCAAGACTCAATTTGCTTTAGGATTTCATCCTTCATCTCACGCGTCTCAGTGTTTTTCGAGGACGACGACAACATGTCAATGATGGTTTCACCATTTAGGTTCTGTTGAGTCAATATATATCCATGTCGGATGAACATTTCAAAGATGGCGAAAACAAGTCGACGCGCTTCATAAAAGATGAGATCTCCATCGGGACCAAATCCAAACCTCCGTTCTTCATTCAGATCACAACACAAGTCGTGTAAAGCCGTGTTTCCATCTTGTTTATTTCTTTTGTGGGTTACCTGGTTCACAGCATCGATGAGATCTAGTTTGAGGAGATGACGAAACAACCGACAAAAGGAAGGAATAAACTCAAACCAGAAGTACTCGGATAGTTCACAGCGCCTTATAAAATTACTAACCGCTGAAAGCAAACTCCCTATGAGGGAAACATGACTTTGCGTTATTCCGTCTTGGTTCACGGGAGCTCCAGTCGAGTCGAGCGTCGGGTTACCTATCCGTCTACAAGTCCACGTGTTGATCATTTTCTCTAAGATCGGAAGCAGAGACTCCAATACATCCTGCCCTCTATAAAAGAGGGTTATTGCTATTGTTATCCACATCACTCTGAGAGGAAAGTCCGAATCTTTGAACAATGAACAGGGTTGTGTGTCTCTCGTCATGACATCCACGGAGATCTGTAGAAGGGGGTAGATATCTTCGAACCTTACGCAACACTCTCGTTTCGGAACCCATTCCTTACACAATAATCTTTCAAATAAGATTTCGATAAGTTCAAATATTTTGCGACAATCTGGGGGACTTGATATCGCTTGCAGATTGACAAGATAAGTCAGGATATCAATCACTTCTTCCCACATTTCTCCACAAGTCAGTCCCTCTACCTTCCACTTGGCGAATTCTGTATCGAATACCAAATCCTTCGACAGGAGCCTCTCCCTGATTAAGAAGGCCTCTGCCGTCCGAGCAAAGTGATTGCCTCGTATCTTCTCCAAATCATCCTTCGTTTTACTTTCAGTGTAGTCACGCAGTCCACATGACGACACAAAGTTTTCCTTTGGATACACATCTTTCGAATCCTCATAGCGAAGTTCTAGGGCCTTGCTCATCAAACGACGACTCACAAAAAACGACAAGTCACCGTGACCAAAGTGATTGAATTCCCAAAGTAAAAACTGATTCGCGGCTAGAAGTTCAAGAGCATGTACCCTATCAATTTTGGGTATGCAGTCTAGTGTTGAAAAGTATTCAACAATTGCTATTCGATACTTTTTGACTGCATAAAACAAAGGGGTGAAGCCGTGAGCATCGCGTCGCATTTTGGCACCGTGGTTTATGAGCGCTTCTACAGCGGGTAATGAATCGAGCGAATCATCAGTTGCCGACGACTCATATTCACCCCAAAAGTCATTCGTGGTAAAATAATGGAGAACAGTTTGCCCTTCAGGATTAGTAACATTCGGGTCTGCTTTCCGTTCCAACAAAGCCATAGTCAAATGATTGTCAAACCACGCGTGCATCAGCAGGGTCATTCCATTGCTATCCACTTCGTTCACATTTGTTTCATCGAAGTATTCCGCATCCAATATCGATCTTGCCTTCTCAAGACTTGGCGTAGGAGTATACCAGCCGAGCTTTAACTTCTTTCTCGTTTCAATGATGAACGACTCCCAGGATTCTCGTGCACACGTTGCTTTTTCCGTCCCCCCGTCTAGACATTTTTCACTCAGATCGATACCTGGGATGTACGCCTGGTTTTCAGCCATTTTGAAAGCAGGTGCTAGTATCCGAATTCAAATCTGTGAGGAAAAGAGATAAATGTCATTTAATTAAAAGGCTGCTACTAAAGATTTTAATTTCCCCCTACGTCGCTTGCATATTTTCCCCTACAGACCCTACTTTTCCCTTACATCCCAATATTTTCCCCTACAGACACTACTTTTCCCTTACATCCCAATATTTTCCCCTACAGACACTACTTTTCCCCTACATCCCAATAGCTCAATTTTCCCCTGCTATGTTTTAGCTTTCCCCCTACGAAGATACATGTTCCCCTACAAAGTAACCTCAGTAAATGCAAGAGATTGATCACGGTTTCTTCGCTGGCGGGCAGGAGATGGACAACGGACGATACGGGCATTTTTTTGAAATCCTGTGGGGATTTAAGTAATATATCTTAAAATGGTCAATCCCCCCTACAAATCATCAAATACCCCTACTTTTCCCCCAACGGAAGATCATTTTCCCGCAGGTGTCGATCCCTACGCTTGGCTAAAATCCCCTACGCTAGGGGGTTTCCCCTTCGAGTGACAGCCTTGGTTTATAACTGTAATCGATCGATACGAGACACGATTTCAATAGCAGGGGCGTCGATCACTTTCTCGGAGGAGGGAGGAGGGGGAGGGGCACTGAGAAAACTGTCTTTATTTCTGCGCGCTTCACACACAGAAATTGCAATATCACATTTTGTGCGCGAAGCGTGCCAAAAATTGGAAATCGTGCATATTTCGCAGTATTTATTAAAATGAATGGTTTAGACTTTTGTAGTGCCTTGCACTACTTTTTTATTTTATGCCGTCTGTTTAATGAATTTTTTAAGTTATCAATTTATGGGGGGGGGGGGACTACGATACGTTTGCTTCACATTCTGGTCCCATATTTTCATGGGGGTGAAGCTGCCCCACCCCCTCAAGCCCCAGGATCGACGATAGAGTAGATTCGGACTCTGGCTTAGCGTCGAAAAACAATATTATGGCATTTAACAGCGGGCTCGGGGTCGGAATTTGTGGACTCCCAAACACTGTTCACACCCAGAATGCAGAGGTTGGTGTCAAAACGAAGAAGAAAACAAGGCGACGAAAGCAGGCCTACACACCGTCTTTTACTCTTTAGTCTTTAAAGAGAGAAGGAGCCAGCAACTAACAGGCATAAGAAAAGAAAAAAAGAATGACTGTCACATTGTGAGTATTGTGAGAATTATGGTACATGGTGACAAAAACAGCCTAAATACGGGGTACTGTGTGATACTCACCCTCAGCAAGGCCCTAAAAATGAGTT
>JZLH01S0074164.1:2489-14743 GCA_001188425.1 Eucidaris tribuloides | reverse complement strand
GACATTTTCTGTCCGTTCTCAGGGTAACCACTTTGTGGTTACTGCGTAGACGGAAAGTACTCTATTATGGAGGTTATGTAGCATTCGGACTGTATAGAGAAAAATGTCTGTCCAAATCGTCCGATAAAACCTCTGAAAAATGACCGGACTCGATACCCAGGTTGAGGCCTTCAGTCTAGTTTGGGAAGTGAACCAGGGAAGCAATTACCATTACTGTACTTTATTCATTCTAAAAGTATCTGTAAAGCTGATTACAATATCATAATATTTAAGAACCCAATAATCAATTAAACAGGAATAATGCCTGTAGTAATAGGCAAGGGCTCCACACTAACTTTTTTTTCCTACTTACCCTTTGGGCAAGTGAAATGATCACTTTCAGATTTTTACTTGCCCGAATGAAAACTTTACTTGCCCCAAAATAAACAAACATATTAAAAGTTATACATGTACCTCACCAACTTTAACCAAGAATTTAAAGAGTCGTAAAATGAAGTACAATTAACAAAGGAAATTTAGTGTGCACAAAAAATTTAGACATATTTGTAAAAATTTGTGGACATGTTTTGCTCATTTCATGATCAAAATTTACTTGCCCAATAATGGGCAAGTAAATTTTACCATTTTGAATTTTACTTGCCTGACATGAAATTTGACTTGCCCCGGGCGTGTGGGCAAGTGCTAGTGTCAAGCCCTGTAATAGGTGAAAATACCCTCTGGGGTATGCATTAGATCCCAGAATTCACCCTAATTCACCCTAACATAATTCAAACACCCTCCCCTCCTCAGTTGCTTTGCTCCCTTGCACTGATCTGCATTTGAAGAAATGTGGAATCAGAACTGCCACTCAAAACTTTAATTTCCCCCTATGTCACATGCGTATTTTCCCCTACAAACACTACTTTCCCCCTACACCCCAATTGCCTGATTTCCCCTTATAAAGCTATGTTTTCCTGTACAAAAATCCAGTTTTCCCATACAAAGGTACATTTCCCTCTACAAAATAACCTAAAGAAATGCAAGAGATTGATCACAGTTTCTTTCGACAATGGACAAATATATACTGGAATTCTTTGAATTTTTTTCGAGATTTAGGAATATTTCTGAAAAATTGTCAAAACCCCCTGAAAATCATCAAAACCCCCTACTTCCCCCTACTTAAGGTCATTCCTCCTCCCCCCCCCCTGTAGGTATCCCCTACTACCTACGGTTTGCCAAAATCCACTACCGTAGGGGGCAGCAGGTTTCCCCTAGGAGTCGTAGCCTTGTTTGGAATGCTCCCTGTGCTGTGACATCTCTGTCTGGGTGTACCCCAACCAGATAACGCTTGGTTGGAAAAGTCATCTCAAAGTCACCTCTAAGACATGCTGGTGATAGTCATAAATCAACTTTGCCTATTAAATGTCATTTATAGTTGACAGCATGTACTGGCTGTATGACAAATCAACAATTTATCATTGTAATGCAAACACACAAAACTCTTTGTGGTATGATACAAATGTGCAGGAACAGAGATTTCATTTGATGGGGGGGGGGGGGGGTACGAAAACACCAAAGGTGATATAAAAATATCCTCACTGGGGGGAAAAAATGTCCCAAGGACATTTGTTAAAAAGTAGAAATTGTGACTTTGAAATCCCCCTCACCCACATTATAAACATTAAAGTTTAATAATCTTATTTCATCACAATCATCTTTTGAATAACTCTGCTGATTACAAAATCTATCAAAAATGCTAACCAAATCAAAAAAATATAGTAAGGTTTAAAAATCGAGGGGGGGGGATGATCCCCAAGAAAAAATTGAGGGGGGGTGGACATGTCCCCCTCTCCCCCCTCCCCTTAGGACTGCCGCCCATGCATGCATGTACCTGTTGTACTGATCAGATTACAAAGTTGTAATAACTGGTTAATGAAAAATGAAGCAATTATATGAACTGAACCTGACCTAATCATAAGGTAGGCCACGGTATGTGTGGCCTGGGGACCAGTAATTTTACATATATCATATGCTTAAAGTCTAATTGACGTGTCAATGACCAGCTGTTCAGCCAGCTAATTAATAGTACTCTAATATATGGTGTACAACTTCACTACTGGACTATTGTAGACCGTGATACATGCCAATGGTACTACTTTGGATGGTAGACTAACTCATATAACCACCTAGTTACGTACCACATTAAATCTCAGTGACATGATTGGGAGAAATAAACAAATGTCTTTAGAACTAAACTGGTTGAAAGATAAACAAAATGTACACCAGCTGGAGAGGATCTCCTGGCTGGAAGGATTTGTCTTGAGTTTGTTTACTTAAAGGCATTTAACAGTTTCCAGTTTAAAAAATCTGAGCTACATGATTCCCCATGCTACTAGTGTCCTTGATATGGTCTAAAATGAAGCCCTGAAAAAATGCAGTAAACAATCGCTAAGTGCTTAAAAAAAGTGAAAATCATTGAGAGACCATTCCAGCTTTTCTCCATAGACTGCTGTGTTGCAGAATTTCCTATCACCCGATATAAAATTAATATGCCAATTTGTATTTGCACATATTGTACTAATGACAGCATAACTGTCCAAACTTTTGTGTCCTAGGGTGTTTATTTGTCCATTCAAACACTGTCAGATATTTCAGATAGCAAAGTTCGACAGTTTTTTAAAACAATTGGGTCTTCCACAGTGTTATATTGTGTCTTTAAGGAGAATCAAGCATGAACAGGTTAGCAGTTTAATTTTATCGGGGCACGATAGATTTAATCCCCATAGAAGACTACACTACACATTTGTCTGTTACAAGGCATACTGATGGAAATAATTTTAATATGAGTCAACTTTTGAACACAAAATTTTCACAGTAGAATCCCTGCATAGTTTACTTGATTCTAGAATAGCTTTTACCCGAAGTTGAGGACTACCCCCAATCATGTCAGTTACCTTTAAAGAAATTTTTTATAAAAACTACCACAGGGCTGCCAACTCTCATGCAATCTGCGTGATTCTCACGCAATTCACTCAATTCTCACGCTCTCACGCTGATCATAGGAATTCTCACGCTGAATCCCCGAAAAAAAAAGAAAGAAAATGTCTGTTATATCGGATATTCAATATCCCTGCCGAAAGTTTCAACATTTTTAAGCACACATGCGCAAAGCCACGGCATGTCATCGCTGTACATCGCACCCGGCCAGCCCGGCCCCCAGCGCAGGCCTGCCCGCTCAGAGTTTGCGCTCGGATGTCCTCTTTAGCCGGCCCTCTACGACCAGATCGGCCATATGGTATAGTTCAGGCTACAGACTCTTGTCTCAAAATATTAAAATTCATGGTTTTGATCGTTTATACGAGAGTAAGAATGATTTTGGAAGGGTGCTTGTATAAAATTGATATATAGCAGTTATATTATCTATGTTCTGTGTATTCTATTGAGAACGAAATTTTGATTTAATTTTGCCAAGAAGAGTGTGATTGAGAGTGTGACTGTCTGACTGTCTGACTGTCCATTTTGTTACAGATAATCATAGGTTGGGGTTCAACTGCTAAGCTTATAAAACAAATTGATTTGGAATAATGCACTACAAATGTGGAAGTTTTTATTTTTTCAAGGTCAGTGTACTTCATGAAATTAATTAACCTATTTGAATCCTGCCTTACGTATTTGTGGAATAAGGCCAGGGTTAAAGTATGCACCAGATTGCACCATTTCAATTGCAAAATTGTAAAAGCTCCCTACCGTGCAAGGGGGGACACCCCCCTTCCACACCATCCCCCCCTCGGGCGCTTCGCGCCCTCGGGCTTGGTCGCTTTGCTCCCTCGCAATATCTCACTCCAAACTTTTTTTAAAGGTTGGCAGCCCTGCTACCACTTTTTAAACTGTTAATGGTTTAACCAGATTTAACTAGGGCATAACAATACCTTCCTGAGCCCCACCCCTCCACAGAAATTGTAGTTTCATTGGGGGGCAGTGACACAAGGGGGAAAGAAAATCACATGGTCTGGAATCAAGACTATTAGTCGGCATGAAATAGGCGGAGGGGGCACCAAAACTTGGGGATGGGAGTGGGTAATATTGCCTAGCCCCCCATGTATATTTTTGCACACATGCTCGACCACATGATCTCCAAACCACCCCTATACAAGTTTTATCCATTGGTGAAATTTACACCCTTTTCAAGGATTTTTGCCTGTTTTCTTGAAAATTTTACCACTAAACAAGCATATATGAAATCATGAAATACCGGAAAAACGGGTAGAAATGTTAAAGTGATAAGGAACTGTCCATGAATGAAGCATTATCTCAGAAACTCCTACCCGAAAAGGGTAATGTTCATCAAAAATTTAACCTGTTGGATACGGGGACCGGATTTGCCCTGTATTAATTATAGGATTAGATTTACACAATATGGTATCATGAGTGTGACGAGTATGGGTACTCTTCATCTTTTAACCTGTTAAATACGGGAACCAGATTTGCCCTTTGGTAACTCTACAGTGCGTCCCAGAAAAGTCCCAGAAAAAAACAGAACTTTAAAACAAAGGCTTTTATTGTGCGGAAGCAAGCTGCCAACTAGTCTGTTTTTACGATATTCAGTATCTTTTTTCATTATCAAAGTAACAAATTATGATTTTTAACATACAAAATATGTTTTTTTTCTTAAAGCCCAAGTTAAGTTTTGGGGATTTTTTTATTATTTGAAAGCTTTATGCCCAAAGGCCATATCACACCAATAACAGATTCTGAATGCCTTTCGTTTTTTTTTTTTTTAATTAATTAATGAAATTAGATGAGATGAAATGATGAAATGAGATTTTTCGGGGTACCCTTGAGATTTTCGACTGTATTTTACACTATAGCATCCAAAGGATTAAAGATTGTGTCAGGGATGTGCAAGTCCATTACTTCCCTTCATTATCAATACCAAACGGTAGTTTAGTACTTACAAATAGTGTGTTGAAAGTTTGAGATCCATACGTCATGAATTTGTTGTTTTATGAGAAAAACTAATAACGACATGTTACCATAATGTTGTTCTTTCCGTGAGTTTCAATTTTGCTCAAACTGCGAATCACAGTTATGTGTATCGTCGCAAGACCAGCGGAGCGCACTGATTGGTTAAACGGCTAACCTCCGTACGACCTTTGGCTAACGGCTGATCGGACAATTTTGGAACGGCACGTGCACGTTTGATGTCGCGGATTTTTTGAAATTGCTTTTGAGTAATTTGAAAAAGGATGAAGTTTAACCGTCCAGATTTTCACCAAAACTCAATATTTTACCCCAAGTCTCTATGAGAGGTTATCTTCACATTGGATATGATTTCAGCTGATTCCATTCATTTAGGTGTTTTTTGACGTGCAAATGAATGACACAATCTTTAATAAGGTGTTACGGTTATCGGAGTTATACCTCATCAGAAAGGGCAGAGTCTGGTCTTTCTGATGAGTATAACTCGGATAACCTTAACACCTTATTAACCCTTTGGATGCTATAATGTAAAATATAGTCAAAAATCTCGGGGGTACCCCGAAAAATCTCGGTAGTCCCCCCAAGATTTTTCATTAATTAATAAAAAAAAAAAAAAAAGACATTCAGAATCTGTTTTTGGTGTGATATGACCTTTGGGCATAAAGCTTTTAAATAGAAAAAAAAAATCCCCAAAACTAAACTTGGGCTTTAAATTTGATAGGCATACTGAAAATGTGTAATTTATCCATTTTTGGACAAAAATATGTTTTTTGCTTTCATAATATGATTTTTACTATGCATAAATATGTTTTTTGGTTAGCAGAGGTTGGCAGCCCTGCAATAGGGTGTATCATTTAAAAACGAGTTCAAAATAAACTTCGACTTATGCTCTTCTAAGTGATACAGCAAACTTATTCATTCATGTATCGCTGAGTACGATAACTTTGTAGATTTAATGTCAAAAATAATTTGCTACACCTTATGGTTTGACACTCTGCAAACCATGAAAACAAGAGGTGGACAGGTGGTGTGCACAGTATTAACACTTTGAGTGCTATCGGCGAACCTGTTCGCCCACGTACAACATCAATGAGGTACTATCGGCGAACCTGTTCGCCGAGAAGACAATCGGATCCATACCTTTCAATTCGAATGACAAATGTCACTGAAGTTCCTACCAATGACATTTATCGGAAAATGAATACACAATGAACCAAATAAATGAGTTAAAATGTATTGTCTCGATAGCATTTGCAATTTTACGGAAAATCGTACAATTTGGAAAGGTTATACTCATAAGTCCGAAACAATCCAGTCCCTGGTTAACACACCTGGATTTTTAGCCCAGCACCCAAAGTGTTAAAGCCATAGAGTGTAGCAAATGGTTTTTGACATTTAATTTTTAAAGTCATGGTACACAGAGATGCATGAATAAATAAGTTTGCCTAATGTATCATTTGAAAGAGTACAAGTCAAAGTTTATTTTGAACCTGTTTTTTTTTAAATCATATGCCACATTGCTTCTACACAATAAGAATCCAAACATGATTTGGGACATGTGAAGACAAAAGTTTAGCATTCAAATCAACCCTGACCTGTAGACTCTTGTGTCTCTGAAAACTAGCCTCATATAAAGTTTTATGACCTAAACCTAGTGTAATTGAATTGTTGTTACAAAGATTTTGTTCTATAACTGTGGTTAGAATTTACAGCACTGTTGAAAATCAGTGTATTTTGATTGCCATCGTGCTACACAAAAATAACAGGTTGTATCAACAGTAAAGCTATGCTGCTTTGTTGTCTATTGTGAGAAAGAGTGGGTAAGGTTTGGCTTAAAGTTGCAAAAAAGAGTCTAGGACCACACCTTGTATTGGGTAGTTGGGCATGTTTTTTATCATCCCCTCGCCCTACGAAGTCAGAGAGGGATATAGTAATGCTGCCGTCCGTCCGTCTGGAACACTGATTTCCGTTCAATACTTTAGTAATGTTTCATGGATTCCCATGAGATATGGTATGTAGGTACATGATATCAAAATACAGCCGGAGTTCGATTTTGGGGGTTGTACATGTAAATAAAAGGTTAAAGGTCAAAGCTCATTAACTGCCAAAATAGCTATTTAACTGGATTCTGCTCAATAACTTAAGTAATTTTCAATGGATTTTTATGAGATCTGGTATGAAGGGACATGATATCAAAATACAGCCCAAGTTCGATTTTGGAGTGTGTAGCTCAAAGGTCAGCCAAAAAGTTAGAGTGGAAGGCTGTGGAGCCCTGCATTTAAAATAGTGTGCTCCCTTATCTGTTTGAAGAAACAATTTAATTTGTTGTTAGTGTCTGTGAGGTAAATACACTCTTATTGTTGTTGGAAGTGTCTGTAAGTTACGTACACCAAATAGTATTGTGCTGGTTTGTCAAAAACATTTCATGAGATGTCTTATTTGTTTAGATTGTTTCTTCTGTTTGAAGAAACAATTTAATTTGTTGTTGTTTGTAGTGTGTGTGAGTTACATACACTTTATTTGTTGGTAGTGTCTGTAAGTTATGTACACTACAGTATTGTGCTAACTCATCAAAAACATTACATATATCTTGTTTGTTTAGATTGTTTCTTCTGTTTGAAGAAACAATTTAATTCGTTGTTGTTGGCAGTGTTTGTGAATTACGTTAACTTTAGTATTGTTGTTGGTAGTGTCTGTAAGTTACGTACACTATTGTGCTGGCTTGTCAAAAACATTTTATTAGATGTGTATTTGTTTAGATTGTTTCTTCTGTTTTGAAGAAACAATTTAATTTGTTGTTGGTAGTGTCTGTTCAGTTACGACAGTGTCTCTAAGTTACGAACACTATATTGTGCTGACTCGTCGAAAACATTTCATTAGATGTCCTGTTTGTTTGTTTAATTTGTTTCTTCTGTTTGAAGAAACAATCTAATTTGTTGTTGTTTGCAGTGTTGGTGAGTTACGTAAACTACATGTATAGTATTGTTGTTGGTAGTATCTGTAAGTTGCGTACACTATATTATTGCTCTGGCTTGTCAGAAATATTCCATTAGAATTTAGATGTCCCGTACTTTACCTTTGGATTCAGCTGTAACCTTTGTCCTTTGATTGAGTAGACCATTGAACTTTCCCTTTTGCTGTGTAAGTAGTCACTGTGGATTTAAGTTAATAGCATCAATAATGATTTGATCAGTGATCACTTATTCCCAGAGTTTTCAGCAGATGTGTGTTAGGTAACATTAGGTAAGGGGCGTGGCACTATACTATACTAAAGCTAAAAGACCTTAGACATATTTCATATGATTGTACAGTTTGTATTTTGCCATTGGTTCGATTATACCCTAAACTATTTTAACTGTGTTTTGTCTAGTAAATACATGTAATCAAACGATACGTTCTGTGCATATTTCTGTGCCTGAAAAAACAAAATCTAATTCATCAGACTTTTCTATTCATGTGTGGTTTGATACCCTAAACAATGTTGGTTGGAAAAAAAAATATTTTAGCTGTTTTTGACACCCTGAACTTGCAGAATGTGTGAATGTACATTGTGTGTGCAAAGTGGTGGTGGTGGTTGGTGGGGGGTTACCAGTACATGTCTCTTTGTATTGTGCCTGGGGACGTTATTGGTTCTTTTTCTTTGGTTCTCTTTACACTAAACAAACTTCTTGCAAAACTACATCATTTGCTCAATAGATTTCACACAGCTATAGGACAATCCATAGGAATTAGTAGTAAAAAATAATCCCTTGAAAATCACATACAACCAGACACACACATATATACGTACACACACTCTCTCTCACCCCCCCCCCCCCACACACACATGCACACGCACACAAGGACATGCACACACACACACACCACACACACACACAACACACACACACACACACACACACACACTCACACACACACACACACACACACACACACACACACACATTTACACATGCACACAACACACACACAACACACACACACACACCACACACACACACACACACACACACACACAACAACACACACACACAACACACACACACACACCAAGTACACACATAAAACTCACACAAAAGAAAGAAATGCAAACATGTCATCTTTGTCTCCTTTCATCAAATACCTGCTGACTTTTCATCATGACTTGCAAGAATTTTGTATTAGCAGACATACTTGTTGCAGTGTGTACATGACAGTCCTATTTGAATATTGACATTGTATTTTCAAACCTGGATTATGCAATCATTGCAAACATGTGTTACAGATGAGATGATCAATAAGAATTACATGCGTGTGGGATTACAATAGGACGTATTTGTTCAACGTGGACCTGAAGGAGTGGGCTCTAGTCTCAGACCCTGGTTACACTGGTGCAAATGTTTTCAGAATGGTCTTAGATCAGGTCTAAGAACAGTCTCTGGACTGAATGAAGGCCCTACATGTTTTCAGTGATGTACTCTAACTGGGTGGTGGGGGGGTGAAATTCTAGGGCATAACAAAGATGATGCAATAACCCAGATTTACAGTTGTTCATAGACTACGGTGTACAAATTATGCATTTCATTTTTATGCCTCCGCCCGTAAGGGAGCCGGAGGCATTATGTTTTCGGGTGTCCGTCCGTACTTCCGTACGTCCGTACGTCCGTGCGTCCGCACTTTCTGTTGAACAAAGATTACTTAAGTACCGCTGCGAGCGGATTTTAATGATACGTGGACCAAGGATGGACCAACTAGGCAAAGGATGAATTGATATTAGATTTTGGGACAAACCTCCGTCAAGGGTCAAAGGTCAAGGTCAATGAACTTTGCCCCAAAATGCTGTTTTCTGCTATAACTCCAGTTAGGAGTGCTCACGTGTGATATAATTTGTGTGTTAGGTTAAGCAAACAAAGACAAATATTTTGGTAGAGTCACGGGGTCAAAGGTCAAGGTCAAGGGTCAAAGGTCCAATGAACTTTGCCAAAATGCATTTTTACCTATAACTCCAGTTAGGAGTGCTCACTGTTGATATAATTTGGTGGTTAGGTTAAGAAACAAAAGCAAATATTTTTGTTAAGTCACAGGGCGTCAAAGCGTCAAGGTCAAGGGTCAAAGGTCAAAGGTCAATGAACTTTGTCCCAAAATGCTGTTTTCTGCCTATAACTACAGTTAGGAGTGCTCACTGTTGATATAATTTGGTGGTTAGGTTAAGAAACAAAAGACAAATATTTTGGTAGAGTCACAGGGGTCAAAGGTCAAGGTCAAGGGTCAAAGGTCAATGCAATTTGTCCCAAAATGTAATTTTCTGCCTATAACTCCAGTTAGGATTGCTCACTGTTGATATAATTTGGTGGTTAGGTAAGAAACAAAAGAAATATATTTTTGTAGAGTCACAGTGGTCAAAGGTCAAGGTGATGAGTACATCTGAAAAAAAAATGATGAGTAGGTCAAGGGTTGAGGTAAGATGACTTTGTTCTGAAAGGTTATATTTAGTATTTGATCTATTGAAGGTCATTTGTCAGTAAATTGTTCCAATCATATTTACAGTTACTTGGTTTCTTGAAAGTCGATAGTGATCATACTATGAGCCAGTTTTATGTGCTACATGTATAGTGGGCGGAGGCATACCCATTGACTGCGCGCAGTCAAACTTTTCTAGTTTTTTTATGCTTGGGAGCTTGGAACAGGTCTGTAGACCATGTACAATTTTGTTGCTATGATTCCCCTTAAAGTTCATATGTGACCTGTCACCACGATACCCTGATAAAGTCGCACATCTTATAAAACATAAAAGTAGAAACAAACATACTTTTGGTTTAAAATAAAAATATTAAAATTGTTGCAACATGTTAAGGACATATACATTTTGATTTTTGAAGACACTTCACTTTCATAATTTACATCCTAGGTACATTATTTTGTACTTTCCTCAACTTTGGGGTGTGCGACTTTATCAGGGTATCGTGGTGACAGGTCACATATTTCATGTACATGTAATCATCTATTTTGTCCTGTACCTTTAAAGTGATAGGCTAACATTGTGGAGCTTCAATTAAAAAAAAAGTCAAACTTTGATATCTGAGCTACATAGTAGTGTTTGAATGGACAAATAAACACCCTAGAATACAAAAGTTTGGAAATTTATGCTGCCACTGGCAAGATATGAATGAATAAACAATTAACCCATTGACTACGAGATTATGTAAATCCCCATAGACTTTGTACAGGACCCATCAACGGGTTAATCCTCGGGGTGAGTAAAAAATAGCCTAGATCTACATGTACACACAAGCAGTCTATGGGAGGAAATGGGCAGGTGAATCCGGTCAACTTACGATTTTCAATTTTTTTAAGGCACTAAATAATCATTTTGAAATACAATTTTTTTTCAGGGCTTTATTTGCAGACCTTATCAAAGACACTGGTAGCATGGGGAATCACGTAGCTCAGATTTTTTTAACTGTGGTAAATGTTAGCCAGTGGCTTTAACAGTCTGGTATCAATTATGATAAATACATGTTCATTGGGCTCTGGATGTTTGAATTCAAGTTGAACTACTGTAATGTAAGTGAGACATAAAATTATGGTGAGCCATAACAGTACATGAATTTAGAACAAGTCTAAAATGCCAAACATCTTTCAGATTTGAAACCCACTATACTGTTTGTATTTAAAAAAAGTAGACACTTAATAAAAAAATTCTTACCCAAAAAATTCATGATCTCCAGATTATCTTTTGATATGAATATTTTACTTTGGACCTAACCTATCTGATGACACTGTTGGTATTGAAAGTATTTTACCCAATGAGTGAGCACAATCCACTTTTGTGCAATCAGCCAAAAAATGCATTTGCGCACAGAATTGCACAATTCTGTGCACATACATGTATGCATTTTCAACTTCAGATGTAATGAACACAAAAGACATTTCATTGACTTTAGTGTTCCTTCATTTGAAAATAATCAGATTTGTTGTCTTAGGTAGTAACATACACTGTAATAACATTATGATTTGAAAAATAAAGACAGTTAAAGTGATAGGCTAACATTGTGGAGCTTCAATTTAAAAAATTGTCAAACTTTGGTATCTAAGCTACAAAGTAGTGTTCAAATGGACAAATAAACACCATAGAATACAAAAGTTTGGAAAGTTACACTGCCAATGGCAAGTTATACATGAATAAACAATAAAACTCGGGGCGAGTTTTATTAACCTAGGTGTACACATAGTAAGTCTATGGGAGGAAATGGGGAAGTGAATCTGGTCAACTTACGATTTTCACTTTTTTAAAGCACTAAATAATCATTTTCAAA
>JZLH01S0074136.1:0-22524 GCA_001188425.1 Eucidaris tribuloides | reverse complement strand
AGAATCCATGCTATAACTCAGACTTTGTGCAATGCATAACAGGAACTCTTACAAAAGATATTTCGTTCTCCGGACTCCTTATATCGAAATATTACCCTTAAAAAATGACAATCTCATATTGAAGGTAATATCACTGAAGCATCATGACAAGTTGACAATTTACGATATACATACACCTATAATACACATTGATTAGCGATGATGCCAATAACAATTAAAAACGTAGACATCACTCAAAATTACTTTCTAAATTAGACTGTTGATAATAATCAACCGCGGGGCGCCTGCACTGGATGAGCATGAACACAATATGCGTATTTTTTTCATCAGGGCAATCCTTTTCCTGTGATATCAACCGACTTTACATATCAAAACCCCTTATTTCGTATTGTTTGTTTGTTTGTATGTGTGTGTGTGTGTGGTGGGGGGGGTACTAAAGATTCTAAGTATTTACCAAGAAAAGGGAATTTGTGATTTGCGAGTCATTTGGGGTTGTTTACAGTTTTAGTTTTAGTACGGAAGATTTCAAAGTTTAAAACTTCAGTTATTAATTCCTATTATGTGAATTAATGTGTATACATGTACTTCCATAATAATGAAAGATTTCACACTATTTATGTTATTACAGAGTAAACCCGTTATTTCCAGATTAGGGACGACCTTTTGACGATTACGGCACATTTCAATTAAAATGATCTTCTTTCTCTGTATTTATTGAACAGAATATGTTTCCAGTTTTATAAGCGTTAATATTACTATTGGAGATAAAAGGAAAATGTCAAGTATGTGTACATAGTAAATCTTATTTTGTTTTTATTCGGTTAGGGAGGGGATAGGATAATTTTCATTCATGTGGTTGAGAGTTAAAGACACTATATAACACCGTGGAAGACCCGTTTAAAAAATTGTCGAACTTTGCTATCTGACATATCTGACAGTGTTTGAATGGACAAATAAACACCCTAGAACACAAAAGTTTGGACAGTTATGCTGTCACTAGTACAATATGTGCAGATACAAATTGGCACATTAATTTTATATCGGGAGATAGGAAATTCTGCAACACAGCAGTCTATGGAGAAAAGCTGGAATGGTCTCTCAATGATTTTCACTTTTTGAAAGCACTTAATGATTGTTTTACAATGCAATATTTTCAGGGCTTCATTTTTAGAGTGTATCAAAGACACTAGTAGCATGGGGAATCATGTAGCTCAGATTTTTTAAACTGGAAACATTGTTATTCAGTGCCTTTAACTTGAGTACGTGTGTGAGTGTGTGAGTGGGTGTATTGTATGTGTGTGTGTGTGCAAGTGTGTGCGTGTGTGTGCGTGTGTGTGAGTGGGTGTGTGTGTAGGTGTGTGTGTGTGTGTGTGTGTGTGTGTGTGTGTGTGTGTGTGTGTGTGTGTGTGTGTGTGTGTGTGTGTGTGTGTGTGTGTGTGTGTGTGTGTGTGTGTGTGTGTGTGTGTGTGTGTGTGTGTGTCTGTGTTTGTCGGCGAGTAGCATACTGTTGCGGGGTAAATGACCAAGAACACAGCGACAGCTGTGGGATAATTTACCTTTGCAAGACAATCTACAAATGCTTTCGCCCAAATATTTGAGATATAGGGGAGAGGTCAAGAGATAGCGGAAGGTATGGAAAACCATTTTAAACAAATGTCATGTAATGGTGTGCTGCATCGCAACAATCCTCTGTGGGATGTATAATGGTAAGTCCAACAATAGTATGCTTGAAAGGTATTTGTATTCTGATGGTAGCTAATATAATGGTGAAAACAAACACACAGACACACACATACACCTGCGTGCATACACAGACACACAGACACACACACACACAAACACACACACACAATGTGCACATACACAGACACACACATACCCACACACAGACACACAGACACACACGCACACAGACACACATGCACACACAGACACACACACATTCTATTTTTTTGTGTTCTTGATTTTAACAAAAAATTAAAAAAATTGTTTTTGCCCAGATTGTTCCAGCTTAACATGCATATAAAATCTTAACACGTGCGAGTTTTTGACTTGTTAACCTTTGATCAGCAGGTATTTAATTTTCACTACAAAAAAAGAGTCATCTCTAGAAATCACACACGTTTAAAGGCTCTTTCAATTCAAATTCTAACAGTATTATTAACACAATTTTCTTCATTCAAGTTGTCTTATTGTTAAGAAAGCTGACCTTATTTTACTCAAAGGCTTTGTGAGAGGTGAAGATTTATGTGAATAATTACATTATGAATGATTTTAGCTTGTTTGACTGATGAGCACATTTTGGGCTCGGCAAATCTAGAACACATTCTTTAACCGCAAAGCTGCATTGCATTCAAAGAGCAGAGGTTCCGCTGGTGCTCACTGCTCATGAAAATACATCAAAACAATAACACACATTACAAGTACTATATTTACTAATAAAATAAATTTGTCAGTTTTATTGCTTCAGTAATACAATCTGTATTGCAGGAATGATGAACTATGGCAGATGTACATGTAACTATTACAGTGGGACCTTGTTAAAGAAGCTTTGAAGTAACAAAACCCTCTTACAACAAATAATTCTGCTGGTCCCAGCATTTTATATTTTGTTAGTTTTTATTTGCCTAATTTCAGATACCTGCAATCGTTTCTCATTACAATACAGTTCCACTGTACAGTATTACATAACATTTTATATGTCTTTTACATATCTTTGCATATATGAAAAGTACTTGTGAAATCTTTAATTCTATCACTGTGTCCTGAAAATTTAGATGTGGAAATCTCTTGTCCTACATTGCACAAAATTAATTGTGGCATACAGAATTAAGTTTGTGACAGAAGAATTTCATTATAGTTGATAACTTCTGATAACTTCTGAAAATACTAATAAAGTAATAAATTTTGCCTGAAAATGAAAACAAAAACAAAAAAAACACACAATAAGTAACAAAAATTAAAAACAAATTTAAAAAATAACAACTAGTATGTATAAATAAATACAGATAATTACAATCAATTCAATTAAAATAACACTCATGATTATCAGATTCATAAGGATTATTTCAACTTTTTTGGAAGTTTTACATAAACCTTTAATTTACCTAAATTTGAGAACACCACTACGAAATACCCCCCCCCCCCTAATTTTGTAACGGACTAACGAATCCAGATTTGGCTCTTCAAATTTTACAATCATTGCCCTCTCATATCTTTTCATCTTAGTATAATTTGTAGCTTACAAATGCAACTTTTGTAACTTCTGGATGTACAGAAGGAATGCAGGAATATATTAAAATCAAGATATATCAAATAATTAAATATGGTAATGCAGCAAATATCAAAAGGGGCAATGCAACACCAATTAAACATAATACAGGTTGATATTATGGAATAGTATCAGTCGAAACACATGTGATGAAATATAGTTAAAAGGAAAGTCCACCCAGAGGTTAGGTTGGTTTTAATAAATTCAGAAAAATTAGAGAAAAAATTTAATGACAGTTTGGCAAAAATCCATCAAAGAATAAAAGAGTTATGAAGTTTCAAATTTGTAAGTAGTTCCCCATTCAGTCATTCCATAAAATTGCCATTTTTTAATGGTTCATGATTATTTTTTTTTTTACAGAAGCATGTATGAAATAGTGTTTCCAATGATGGATTTTTGCCAAACCTTCAATAGATTTCTCTCATTTTTCTGTTATTATCAAAATGAACTTGACACCAGGGTGGACTTCCCCTTTAATCTACATGTACACACAGACAAAAATAATAAATCAGTTTACATTCTTTATCCATTTCATCAAAATATGCTGTCTTTGTCACCAATTTTGCTTTCCCTTGAATTCTCCATATCATGTATAGATATCTACGAAAGAATGTTGAGGATGCACTCGGTTAATGGCACGCTTCATGCAAGACTTGCTGACTTGTTTGTATCCGATATCTCATTACTTAAAAGGCGCGATATTAAAAAACCTCTGTTGTTTTCATGATTTTGCAATGTCATTGTATCACCGTATATTTTACACTTAGGATTAAGTCAGAGACTCATTCATTTCATTTCACTAGCCCCTCCAGTCCAATGTGGGGGGAACGGGAATACCCTACCAGTGTATTTGTAGTAAACTTCACTTTTTATGACTTCCTATTTGAGACGGATTTGTACATTCGTTGCCTCATTTTGCATTTAAATCTTGAAGTCAGGAAAGGAACTAGAGAGTTCTTGGAATTCTTCGAACTTGCTGAGAACAGTTTCAATGTGCGTGAAATGTTGAATTGGCATTAACATTCATTTTGGGATAAAGTTTGAGAAAAAAGAACACGATGAAGAACAAGGAAGCCTTTAAACTTGCATACATGTACGCCAAAAGTCAAACTGAATCAGTCAAGACATTGATTGCATTGCATAAAATCTCTCCAAGAAAGAAAGCATCCACAGCAGCATTACGAAAAAATTAAAAATTTAAAGGAAACTTATCAAAAGCCCCTTAAGAGCAAGTCACGTGATGGGATAGCAGCCCTCGACGCACAGTTAGATTCAGATTTCATGTATCCACATAGCAACCACTCACACCAATAGCAAAACCACCACCACCTCCTGCCACACCACTACCACCACCTGTCCCACCAGCTCCCCTTTTGCTTAGCAGATTGCAGAAGAAGATACAAAGTAAAGATGCTGAGTTGAACAGAAGAGCTGCTGCTGTGAAATATTATCAACAAAAGTCATGAAAAAGGGCCAGAAGGGCAACAGCATACAAGAGAAAGGCAAAAGAGAAGCTGAAATATCTCATTTGAACAAGAAGGTGGCAACACTGACAACTGAAAAAATAACCTAATTGTGGAAAATGAAAGGTTAAAGGAGATGGTCCACGACAAGTTGCCAACTACGGATGATAACAGACAGTACACAACTGAAATGAGAGAGTGTGTATTCACATTGTTGAACGATAATGTTCCATTCAGCCAGGTGGGTCATGTCATAAAACCAGTATTGAAATTAGGCAAGCTTAGAGCATCCAACATTCCGAGCAAATCTACAGTTAATGACTAGAATTTGATGAGACTTATAATGGCTCAAAGTCAGCCAGGTGAAGAACTGTCCAGCCAGAGTAACCTTGGCTTATTGAGTGACGAAACATCAAAATCTGGATGCAACTATGAAGGATATCTTCTCCCTCTTACAGGTAATTATGATATGCTGTCCGATGCAGAAAAGTTGTCTCTAGCAAAGCTATGCAATTTTTTGTGGCCTCCATGCTTTAATTTATTTGGCCAAGGTGGCATCTTCTGCAATATTAGAGAGCCAACAGGGGTTTTTCACAGAAGCACCAATTCTGGACAAATCATTCAAGAAGGCATCAGAGCCTGGCATAACCAGGCTCATTAGAACTGCATGTAAAGCAGTTTCCCAAGGTGGTGATGAGAAATCTTGATGTCACAGAAACTTCCTTGAATACTTGAGGCCCTGGCTGAAATCTTAAGGCTTCAAAAAGCTTCCTTTGGAACAGTTCAGAGGCAACAGATTTAATATTCTGTTCAAGAATGCAGGCACTGTATTTTTTTCGTCATGAAGGACTGAGGAACTTCCTAGAAAGCAGAGCAGATAACAAGCTACTGAAGTATGTCTCTCCTTCATGACATCATTGTTCCAGAGTATGTTGCAGGATGTAAAGCTGTAGGTTTGATATCATATCTGGTCACCATCCCTTTGTGGAATTCCATCAAAGACACTGACATTCATCTCATGGACATTGGCAGTAGGTATCAAGAAATCATTGATTTTCTTGTTCAGGCTCAAACAAATGTTAGGGGATTCATGGAAGGATCCATGCAACTGTCCTTCACAGATGATTATTGTCTGGACAAAGAAGTAATTTTCATGGCATCGGTGCAGTCATGGAAACATGATGACAAAACAGAAGTGATCCTTGACCCCATTCATGGCACAACTTACGAAGAGGATATTTAGTGATCACCTAGAAGGTGGGAAGTGGAGTGATGCAGCCCCAATGTCCAGAAGAAGGTCGAACGCCTTCCTAAACATAACACATTTTCTGAAAGCATATTTGGTCACCTAGATAGACTATTTCAAGAGCATACCTGCCACCTACTCCGTTTTTTTCCGTATCTAGTCCGTTTTCTGGATTTCCAGGTGTCAAAAACCGTACTAATCCGTTTTTCTGTTTTTTAGAGAAGAAAAAATAATACGAAATTTACGATCGGAAAAACAAACAAACAAACAAATACCGGCCACCACCGCCTGAAAAAAAAGTGTGCCTTCACTAGGACTAGTAGGCCAATAGACGCACTGTACGTGCGAATTCACATTGTGTAGTGTGGAATAGTAAGTGTATGAAACACTGCTCCCCGTCGAGTGTACTTCTAGTGCATTCCCCATTTTGTTTCTGTCGATGGTTGCTGAATGCCCGTGTCATGTGTGCCGGTCGATTCGTTTTCGTGGATTGTTTTTTTAAGTGGAAATAAACATGGCGGCGAGACAGAAGCAGACATACGACTCTTACGCAGAACAATTTCCCGTCAAGTCATCGTCGAAAGGGGAACACTACGTGTTCTGTACCACCTGCCTGTGTGATATTTCGTTGGCGTCCGGTGGAGCGAATGACATACAGAGACATATGGAAAAGGAGAAACACAAAAAGAATGCTGAAGCCTTACAAAAGGCTAGTTTGCACACGCAAAAATTAACAACTTTCTGCAGGAAAGAGGATTTAAGTGTTATTAGAGCCAAAGTGTTGTTCACAGATTTCTTAGTTGAACACTCAATTCCACCAGCAGTTTCAGACCACTGTGGACAACTATTCCGTAAAATGTTCCCAGATAGTAACATCGCAAAGAAGTATTCTTGTGCTAGGACCAAAACCACTCACATAATACAGACAATGGCTCATGATGATTCAAGAAGTCTTGCAGCTAGAATGAGGAATCAGCCGTTTATTATTGCAACAGACGGTAGCACCGATGTAGATTCGGTAAAACTCTACCCTGTTCTCATAAAAACCTTCAATAACTGTACAGGTATGGTTACATGTGAATTACTCTCTATCAGAGAGTGCTCAGAGCGTTCAACATCAGAAAACATCTTTAACCTTCTGAACAGTGAACTCGAGTCTTGGAATGTCTCCTGGTCAAAATGCATGAGTTTCGGTACAGATAATGCATCCGTGATGGTTGAAAGATTGAATGGAGTGACTCAGTACATAAAAAATATAAACCAAATGTGTATGGTGCCCGTGTCACCTCATGAACCTGGCGGCCCGTAAAGGCGCTAAGTGCTTAGCCGTCCAAGTCGACATACTAACAGATGTGTGGTATATCTGAAGAAGAGTAGCCTCAGACAGTCAGATGTTAGAAAGCTGCAAGAAGAGAGTGGTGCTGAAACACAGAAGATTCTCAAACATGTAGCCACAAGGTGAGTCGAAAGTTGAAATAGTCTTTATAAATTTCAAACAATTTTACAGTCCATTGATTTTGATCAATTGTAACTTGTAGCCATTATCTTTATGTACATGTATACTGAACACCTGTTTCCTCTTGTACTTAACCCAAAACATTTTGATCGTTTCTCATTGCATATCAATGTAACAGGGTTCATAGATGCAACACAGGAACCTTCATAAATGTATGTTCATAGGATCAACAGTCACATTGAGGTCAAAGGTCAGCTGAGGTCACCAAATCTTTGAATTATTAGTTTTTAATTGTGCATCACATATGCAATATTGGACTTGTAATAGAGGAGATATGACAAAGTTGAAATGTCTGTTTACATGTTAACTATAGGATAGCTGCAATTTCAAGTTGTCATAACTCTTGAAGGGAGTATCTTTTTTAAAAAATGATTTTGGATGCAAAATACTGATTTTAAGGTGTGGGAATACTGCATGTTATCACCACTGTCATTATACTTACACCATGTTCTATTTATTTTTAAATTTTATTTCATATGTAGATGGTTATCTCTGCACAAATGTGTGACTCGTCTCGACAGCTGGAAATTGCTCACCAAGTTCTTTGAGAATGAAGTAAAGAACCACCCTAAGAAGAGAAAAGCAACCGGCAACTTGAGTCTTGGTCCTGTGAAGAAGAGAATTACACAGAAGAAAGCTTTGCCAAGGAGTAAACCAATCAGTTCTTCCAGTAGCTCTACCCAGCAACCTTTGCTGCCAAAGAGTAAACCACCAGTCAGTTCTTCTAGCAGCTTCACCCAGCAAGCTTTGCCACCAAAGAGTAAACCACTAGTCAGTTCTACCATCAGCTCTACCCAGCAAGCTTTGCCACCAAAGAGTAAACCACTAGTCAGTTCTACCATCAGCTTCACCCAGCAAGCTTTGCCACCAAAGAGTAAACCACTAGTCAGTTCTACCATCAGCTCTACCCAGCAAGCTTTGCCACCAAAGAGTAAACCACTAGTCAGTTATTCCAGCCAGCTCTACCCAAGCTAAGCATTGCACGTGCCCCCCCCCCAGCTGCCCCCCCCCCAACAAAATATACCGGTGAAAAATTTATGAACCTGGGATTTGAGCGAAAAAGAAAAAAAAACTTTGGGCCTTCGGCATTTGGAAGAAAAAAAAATTTAGTCTGGGCGAACAAGACAATTTGGCTCTGGATTTGGGACAAGAAATAATTTGTCAACACCCCCCCCTCCCTCACGAGCGATTTTCGGCGGCTGGCGTGACCGGGAAAAACAATTGACAATGGGCATTGAAGCCGCCTCGCCAAAAAAACACATCAAGGCCCCCCCCCCCCCCCCCCCCCCCCCGTGCCCCCCTTCTGACAAAAATTCCTAGCTACGCCACCGTCAATAAGCAAGTCAGAAGATATCACAAAGTTGGACCTAGACAACAAAGAGCTGCAAAAAGAAAATGATGAAATCCAAGTCAGATTTGAATGCAAGAAGTATCTCTTCACCTAACAGACTGGAACTTGACATCACTGAGTTCTATCACAGTGTCGGACAATTTTACATAGCTTCACCGAAGTACATGCTCCAACGCTACCCATTTAATGACGAACTGCTGCTGAATGCACAAGTGCTTGACATCAAGAAAAGAAGCACTGTGAAATTCAGATCAGTACTTTCCTTTGTAGATCGGTTCAAGCTAATAGCAGAGGAGAAGATGGATGATTTGGAATCAGAATTTAATTTGTACCAAGTTGATGAACTAATCATGGTCCACGAAAGAGTCAGGATGGACCAACAGTGGCAGCAAATATTGGAAATGCTGTTCACTTGTTTTTTCTTTTTATGATTTAAACAAAAGATTTTCTTGATTTTGATCAGCATGGTGTTATGATTAGAACTTGTGTTGGAGTTTCTTTAAAGCAGTATGTTGCTTTGTCCAATGAACATAATGTATTGACTGATAATGTTTTACACAATTCTTTTCAGGTTCCAGGCTTCCCCACATGGTTCAACATTCAGTACGACAAAGATTCTGCCATCTACACATAAAAGTTACTCAAAGATTATGAGGATGGCGATTTGGAGATCTTAGTTTAATGTAATGAAGGTGAGTTAAGGAACTGTTTCTATTTTTGCAAGGTATTCATTGATATCATTATCATAGTTATTTACCTGCATTTTAAGACAGTCTAAGACTTGAAAGGTTTAAAATAGCTGTTACGCACCATTTTTCATATCTAATTTTATTTTAAAAAAAGTTTCTTTGACAGCTGTATTGAATCTTGTGTACCTCACGCCCTCAGTCAAATTTGAAGATATCAAACTGATAAACTGATATACATGACTGTCTTTCTTTTTTTACCAGCTTTCCATTGATAACAAATTTATATATACGTAGCTGCAAATAAAAAAAATCTTTAAACAGGTTTGGAAGGTTGGCAACCAGTCGTAATTTCACAGAACATATTTCTCTATAAAATTTGAAGATATAAAGCTGAATTAAACTCCACTGGGTTTCTGTGACAAGCTTTCCAGTGATACCAAATTTCTTAGGGTTCCTCAAAGAATTGAAAAAGTCACCAATCTCTCTAGTATGGAAAATTCAACGAAATAAAATGTCTCAGTGATGTAAATTGATATTAGAATAATTGTATAGAAACTTTTACTGTATCATAAAAATACATTTTATAAAACTTTGAGATTTTTTTTTTTTACCCCCTTGAAATCAAACAGGCTATCACATCAGTAGGATATAAAAGGCTGGATGGAGTGCACATTTGTGAGTCTTCAATGACCACCTGTATTTAACAATGGTTTCTTCTAGCAGACTACCTCACTCAGTGCATGTTGGATGAAACCATTCAGGTCAACAGGGGTGATGAAATTGATTCCAGAGGAAGAAGATAAGACATCTCCACACCTCAATGTTGGTACCGATTCCTGGCCTTCTGTCCTCAGTTATCTGAACTTCTCAAACCAAGCCAAACTATCCTCTGTTTTTTCTGTACGTAAAAAAAAATCAAGTAATGAAAACACATATAGACAAATTTTGATAAGACTAACCATTACAAAACACATGTAGATTCCATGCATTATGTATCTCCAAAATGACTTTGAATATTATCACAGTATCAATTAATGGTATCAGTCACAATTAGTTCAGTGAGCCACGCATCGTTCACTGAACTTGAATTTTTAATTACACAGCCGATTGTGTTGGCTCAGTTGGTAGAGCATCCGCCTCACATCCGGGAGGTCGGTGGTTCGAGCCCGTTCAAACCCCGGCCGCGTCAGACTAAAAGACGTTAAAAGATGGGAGTTGCTGCTACCCTGTTTGGCGTTCAATGATTTAAGGGATAGAGCAACGTCGATCTGGCACTGCTCAGTGGCTGCCAGGCCCACGATCAATTGGGCAAAATGAATTTTTGGAGGATTTCTATTTCTGATTTCTGTTTCGAATAAAATGTGGATTATTATTATTATTATTATCATTATTAATATAGTCTTACTGCCAGACCTGATTTGAATATTATCTAGTGAAAACTAAATACCTGTTAATCAAAGTTAGCAAGATCAAAAACTCACAATCATACCATTGGACTCAACCAAAGTCAAAATTAGTAGGTGAAAGCTACATCCAGCATCTGATATTTATACTACCACTGCAACATACAACTTGGCACAATTTAAATGCTTATCATTTATATTACAAAACTTAACAATGTATGAATCCCAAGATTTGAACACTGTAATTTCATGTACCTATCTTTAACTGGCTGAAATCTGAGTAAAAACCGTTTGGTGTGCTAATCAAAAACACAATCTTTAATTGTACAATTGCAAGAAACGGTGAATCTGGCAGGCTAAGTGTCTAATTCTACATCTACCCAAGATGTAACTGACCTGTTGTTGGTCTGTACTCTGCCCCAATCCATCCATCGTAGCCAGAGTTCTCTAAGAGGTTGAAGATGTAGTTGTAGTCTATCTCTCCCCTCAGACTGGGCTCATTTCGACCAGGTGCCTGGGACACTTGTATATGACCTGATTGATATATGACAGAGAACAAAAATAGGTACAGCCAGCCATTTAAAGTGATACGCTAACATTGTGGAGCTTCAATTTAAAAAATTGTCAAATTTTGATATCTGAACTACATAGTAGTGTTCATATGGATAAATAAACACCCTAGAATAAAAAAGTTTGGAAAGTTACACTGCCAATGGCAAGTTATGCATGAATAAACAATTTAAAACTTGGGGCGAGTTTAAATAGCGTAGGTGTACACACAGTAAGTCTATGGGAAAAAATGGGCAGGTGAATCCGATCAACTTATGATTTTCACTTTTTTAAAGCACTAAATAATCATTTTGAAATACAATTTTTTCAGGGCGTCATTTTTAGACCTTATCAAAGATAATGGTAGCATGGGGAATCATGTAGCTCAGTTTTTTTTAACTGTGGTAAATGTTAGCCAATACCTTTAAAGATCATGCATTTCAAACTTGTCATGGAGGTCACTTATTTAAGAGGCCATTCAAAGAACATTCTGCTGAAAGACATGTACACAAGCAACAAAACAACAGCAACAACAACAAAAAAGAACACCTTTCTCTATAATGCACACTTTGACTGTTTCCCTTCAGTAACATTTTCCTTAAAGGCATTGTATAACAATGTTTCCAGTTTAAAAAATCTGAGCTACATGATTCCCCATGCTACCAGTGTCTCTGATACGGTCTAAAAATGAAGCCCTGAAAAAATTGCAGTTTAAAATGATCATTAAGTGCTTTAAAAAAGTGAAAATCTTTGAGAGACCATTCCAGCTTTCCCCCATAGACTGCTGTGTTGCAGAATTTCCTATCGGCTGAGAATAAATTAATGTGCCAATTTGTATCTGCACATATTGTACTAGTGACAGCATAACTATCCAAACTTTTGTGTTCTAGGGTGTTTATTTGTCCATTCAAACACTGTCAGATATATCAGATAGCAAAGTTTGACAATTATTTAAACCGGTTTTCCACAGTGTTATATAGTGTCTTTAAGGTTTTAATGCACATTTTTTTGTTAGGGGGGGCGGGAGGGTGGAGGGGAACATCTTGATCTGTATAAGTGAATACATACTTCATCAACATTGATTTTGAACAAAGAAGGGTCTCTTCTGAGATTACTATAAAATCTTACAAACATGTTTAATATTCACAGTCATATCTTTTGAAATTTACTCAATTTTGCATTTGATGTGTGCATTACATCATTTCTTCCATGTACACACAAGAGCAAATCACAACTAGAAAGTAAATTAATTGGTACTCTTGGGTCTTTGAAAAGTTCGAGAGATTTGGGTCTTTATGTTGATTCCAATAGCTTTTTCCATAAAACCTCCAAATAGCAGCCTTCTAGCTTTCTCAAGAAGTGACATTCTGCACTTGACTTGGCACTCATCAACATATGGCATGTATTCCTTTATGATCCTTGTCAGGTCTCCGTGTACAAGTTGGACATGGTAGACATCCTACAAGTTAATGATTCCAACAATAACACCAAAGTAATATATGGTAACATCTAAATATTATTTCCATAACATTTCATGCAACACTATTTACTATCTCCACCTACTTTATCTCAATAATCCAATCATGATATGTTATTTGCTTCTTTAAACACACAAATTACATAGATGTCAGGAAAAAAACAATGTTATTAAAATCTGATCAGCAAGTCTCAGTTATTGCAGTAATGAAGATGCACCAACAGACGGATAGACAGACGTATGTACATACATACATACAGACAGACGGACAACCTGAAGTCATGATGCTTCCAGCCACCTTCCTTGCAGAGGCATGAGAATCACCTGTTTATTTTTTTCTACAACTAAATTACCGATCAATGAACTGAAGTAAGGAAGCAAAAAAGTAACTAGAAAGGTTCGACTGTACGCAGTCGATGGGTATGCCTCCGCCCACTATGTAGCACATGAAACTGGCTCATAGTATGATCGCTGCCGACTTTCAAGTGATCAAGTAATTGTAAACATGATAGGAAGAGTTTACTAACAAATGACCTTCAATAGATCAAATACCAAATATATCCTTTCAGAACAAAGTCATCTTACTTCAACCTTTTCATTGACCTTTGACCCTTGACTAATAGACCTTGGACCCCTATGACTCTACCAAAATATTTGCCTTCTGGTTTTGAACCTAACTGCCAAATTACATCAACAGTGAGCACTCGTAACTGAACTTATGGGCAGAAAATGGCATTTCAGGACAAAGTTCTTGGACCCTTGACCCTTGACCTGGACCCCTGTGACTCTACCAAAATATTTGTCTTTTGTTTTTAACGTAACCACTAAATCATATCAACAGTGCGCACTCCTAACTGGAGTTATAGGCAGAAAATGGCATTTTGAGACAAAGTTCATTGACTTTGACCCCTGTGACTCTACCAAAATATTTGTCTTTTGTTTTTTAACCTACCCATCAAATTATATCAACAGTGAGCACTCCTAACTGGAGTTATAGGCAAAAATGGCATTTTGGGACAAAGTTCATTGACCTCTGACCTTTGACCCTTGACGGATTTGTCCCAAAATCTAATAAATTCATCCTTGCCTAGTGGTCCATCCTTGGTATCCAAGTATCATTCAAATCCCTCTAGCGGTACTTAAGTAATATTGTTCACAAGAAAGGACACATGGACGTACAACCCGAAAACATAATGCCTCCGGCTCCCTTACTGGGCGGAGGCATAACAAAAACATTTACATTTCTGGAGCTGCAATAGGGTAATCTTTGAATTAAATAAGAAAGACAGAAAGCCAAGAAAAATAAAATCACTAAGCATGATGTTCAATTTTCCACACTTTCATTTTTTAATGAATCTGTACATGTTGAGCTGTATTTTAGGGTGTATGAAATGAAGTTTATGGTGACTTAAATCATCTGTTAACTCACCAACTGCAGTTTCAGGTTATCATTGTTCACTCTCTCAATAATCTTTACAGCTATAAATAAAAGAAAAGAATGTGTTATTTACTAATTATCCAAGCACAATATGTTTGACTTGAGGTATTTGGGAAATTGTGTTTATCAAAACATTATATGTGGCAAGCATTTCCATCTACATACACATCTCAAATCACACAAACAGAATTATTATACATATTCAGTGGAACCTCTTTATAAGGAGGTCGGATATAACAAAACCCTGTTATAACAAGATGATTTTGCAGGTCCAAACTCTTTCTATTTCTTTGTTTTGTACCCTGTTATAGTGAGGAAAGCTGATATACATGTAACAAGGTAATTGTCAGTGATGTAGTCGAGTCACCACCTTCTGAGGCCAAGACCGAGTCCGAGTCACTACCGTCCGAGGCCAAGGCCGAGTCGGAGTCACTATTGTCCGAGGCCAAGTCCGAGTCAACACTCTCCGAGGCCAAGGCCGAGTCCGAGTCAATAACTTACAAAATAATGTGATGTTTTAGGGCATTGTTTTAACCTTTTAAAATTACTTTGAAATTTACCACAATCAATTAAACACAATCATTCAACCAATCTGCCATTCATTCCAATCAACCAATTACTGAAATTTATCAATATGAGAAAAAATTCAAACAAAATAAAGCAAAAGCTGCTGACTTTGAAGCAATCTTTGACGTAGGCTACATGTCATCAGAACATCTCTAGAGCAAGTGAACGGCCATCAACTTTCACAGTAGGCCTACTTGTCTTGCTGTAGTATATAGAGCAGCGACATCATAGAGAAATGACATCAAATCACATGAATAACTGTGTTTAATTTATGGGCCGAGTAGATGGAAGTAATCAGAGGTGAATTTACTTAGCTTGAAGTTATATGAGGATTTCCATAATTCAGAATTTTAGTTGAAAATACATGTACATGTTCTTCAAATGGGGTTTATTTTTGGACTCTCCAGATTCACTAAAGTCTTCTGGCCTTGACCCAGCCTCGACCCGAGTGACCGAGGTCGAGTCCGAGGACTGGCAAAGTCAGCCTCGAGTCCTCCATCCCTGGTAATTGTCATGGCTTTTAGGTCCTCATTATAATGAGGTTCCTCTGTATACTTCTAAGTCATAATAATGACATTATTTTCAAACAATACTGAATTTGGAATATAATTGTTTCATATACATAGCTCTTTTAACTTTTTATTGTTTTGTGTTTGTTTTTATATAAACTTAAAGCAATCAAGCACTGTGAGGTACATTTCACTTAAGAGTAGCTTTGAAATATACATGTTAACATTAAAATTCAATAAGATATCGTCATACTCAACTTGTACATGTTATACTGAAACTCTGAACAAATGTGTGGAAACACAGCATATATCTACCTTCAGCAAATATATGGATTAAGCGAATGAAAGAAATTATCTGATTATAGATCAGCAGTTGCGATCATAAAATACAGAGAGCGACATATGAAAAAATTTACAAAATTACAGTATAGATTCTTGAACTGTTTCTCCACAAATGCATTATTTTTATCAAATCGTCTACAATCATACAACTTTGCCATGAAACATGTGAGCGTACTTTTGATAAACAGACAAATAAAAAATAACACACCTTGATCTTGTCTTGTCAAGAAGTATCCTGGAATAGTGTATCTATCGTTGATGGGTTCAATAACAACTGTTATGCCTTCCTGTGTAAAAAATGACAGTGAGATGTGTGGTGGGAGATAAATAATTCAATCTTGTAATATCCATTTCAATAACACATGCACAGTAAGAAAATAAAGTTAATGTACTCAATAATGTCTACAATCAATGTAATCAATAAGCTTTCTGTAAAGGACTAGAAACACCAGTACCTACTTGTGTAATATGTTTGGAATTATTACTAATTATCAAAGAGACCAATCCATATCTCACTATGCCAGATGTTAATGTGAAAGGCAAAATGTTAATTTCCTTAGAATTTTCCTTAAAATAGCTACAAACAAAAATAAACTCATATCTTCCACACTTTATAAATGTATCACTGGATAAGATAAGAATCCCAAAACATAGATGTTAGAAGTTCTTGCAAAAAACTGAATGTTCAAATGTACTTTGAAAACTGAAGCATTGTTACATGTTGAATTTCTTAATGTATACTAAGCTTACAAACAAATTCTTCCATATTTTTTAAAAGCAAATTAGTATAAACTTTTCTGTTTATCTTTCAGACACTGAATTAAACACTTCAGGATGCATGGCAGGGTCGCCATTTAAAAAACAATAAAAATTCTCTAGTTGATGCATTCACAAATTCCAGTATAGATTGCTATCATAGTTAGATACAACTTGTATACACCGTAGTGTGTGATAAGAGAACAAAAATATCGTAATTTATTTCTTCACGAAAGTGTTCATTTCCTTGAAGTCCCCTCTGTATGAGTTTATATTACTGGTACCCCAAACTTTCCACCAATTTTTACCAGCCTATATACTAAGGCAGTGGTCGAGACCACTTTACTTTTTTATTTTACATTTTTTTTTTTCAAATAACAGCACCTCAACAATATCAATCAATTTAGATAGTTATATTAAATTTCTATTTTGTATTTGGTCAGAAAAAAATAGTAACTAGGTATATTTCCTCCAGTATAATGCAAAGTGTACAAAGACCAAAAGTGCCTAAGGAAGTCATACTCTGATCACCTTTTTGAGTCGATTTGCAGCATACTTCAGATTCTCCACAAGTGTATCTTCCATCTGTTCCAGCAGACTTGACCTTTGACCTGCCTCATGGGATGGTATCTTCCCAGACATTACATGCATCCTAGAACAATTGACAGGGCAGATTAGAAAACACAAACCAAAAATTAGAGACAGTGATCTTCCATTTCAAAAAATGGTCTTTTCCATTTCTGAAAACCTGTATTTCCGTTTCAACCCGATCGAAAAATGGAAATTCCATTTTGTCATAGAAAATGTACACAGCAAAAACATGAATTCCATTTTTCAAAGATGAATTCCATGAATTTTTACATGAAAAGTACAAGAACGAAACAGATTTTCCATTTGATTTACTGGTAAAATGGAAAATCACTGTCCCTACAAAATACACCATTGTTTCTTTTACTGAACACTTCATAATGCTATAAATACTTTAAATTATCAATATTGTCTCGGACAAGAATAAAATAATATTTGTACAAAAGTTATTATGTTCAAAAAACAATATAACATCATGGAAAACCTATTTGAAAAATTGTCAAACTTTGCTATCTGACAGGGTTTGTATGGACAAATAAACACCTGAGAACACAAAAGTTCAGACACTTATGTTGTCACTTGTAAAATATACAGATAAAAATTGCCACATGAATTATTCTCGGTCGATGGAAATTCTGCAACACGGACGTCTATGGGGGAAAACTGGAATGGTCTCTCAATGATTTTTACTGTTTTAAAGCACTTAATGATCATTTTGAACTGTAATTTTTCAGTGCTTCATTTTCAGACCTTATGAAAGATACTAGTAGTAGCATATGGAATCATGTAGCTCATATTTTTTTCAATGAAAATATCGTTATACAATGCCTCAAGTCTTTTTTAGTTATTGCTTTTATATACTGTACATGTAGTTTCGTAATAATTTATTCTAAAAGTTATGCCAAATCTAAATTGCTGACAAATCAGAATTGAAAGTCAGAAATGACTTTTTCGTCAGATTTTGGTAGTCCATTTGGGTGTATAGACCAAACTGTCTGAAGTGTAACATAGTATTATAGTCCAGAAACCATCACAACTGCCCTTAATATACTTACCTTTTACATGACAATGCCTTGCAGTAATCAACTGAGAGCTCCAGAGTTTCTTGAAATTCCTTCTGCTTGCCTGGAATTGCAGCTATTCCTAATTCACCTGCCTTCAAATCACCTTGAAAGATAAGAGAATTCAGTTTTGTTTGAAAAAAAAAAGTTTTCTCTTTAATCAAATGTGAATTCGTCAATTTTTTTTATACCCGATGTAAGAAGAATAAAATTGTGGACAAGTAAATTTAAGTAATTTATGAAATAATTACATGCATTCCCATAGTCCGAAAGCTTCAGCCCATGTCGATGGGGAATATTCCAGACGAATCCAGAGATAATTCTAGATCCATTGACAAGTCTCCTCTTGTTGGGATCAATATAATGGAGCCAGATTTATCCAAGTGGAATATTCCACATTGACAGTTCAACACAACTTGGAGAAGTTTTTGGAAGTGTTAACTTGACTCACGAGTTGTAAATTGACTGTGTGTGCAATCGTACCACGTCAGCAAAAATTACATATCTGAATGAATAACATGCAATAATTTCAACTTCGATGAATAAATTAACGTTATTTCTTCAGTTCAGGCATTACTCAACAGTAGATTCAACTTCAAAATAACAGTGCCTTAGTCCCTAGCTTGAGTCTTGTCTTTGACTATGAATCCAACTTTAATATTCTAGCATTATAAAATCCAGAACAGATACTGTAATATGCCATATATTTCGCGTCCATATATTTTCATGATTTTGCTTGAAGACGGGGAATTCGCGAGAGTTTTCACGATTTTATCGTATCTGCATTCACTTTGTACAGAAATATCAGGAAGTTAAAATTTTTGCGTTCAGTTAGTCGTGAAATTCGTGAAAATAAAACCACCGTGAAATATTCAGTGTATACAGTAGTCTGCACCCTTTTTCACCAACTTACCAGCCCAAGGACCATACGTCATACGTGACTTGAACAATTTACCACTCACCATTACTTCACTACAATCACTAGATAAAGGTTTGATAATTAACCCCTTGGGGACGACGGGCTTGTAAACAAGCCCAGTACATTGCACACTCAGAGACGACGGGCTTCTACAGAAGCCCAGAAAATATGAAAGAAATTTCGGTAGAACAAGGAGTTAATGGTAGAGTTTTATTTCTAAATTCATCTGTCCACAAAATTACACATTTCTGACAAGTATACAGCAAGAATATTCTGTGAAGAATTTTATAAGAAATCATTTGTTGATATTCCATTCAAAGTCAACCACGTGATAATTGCGTCGTCTCTCAATGAACAACAGTGCTCTATAGCATCGAGCCCAAGGGGTTAATTATTACTTTGCGTCTGTACCCGACCACAGCGTGATAGCTGTGTGTATCCCCTGGGGGCGGGGGGGGGGGGGGGATACTCAGATTTGGTTCCGACGGGGGTGTGCCGCTGAAGTCGAAAAACCTGACCCTTTTTTAAGGGGCATTTTGGCAGAAAATGGTACCTATTAAGGTTTTTTATTAAGAAAACTGGCATTTTTTAGCATTTTAGCCATGAAATGGGCAAAAATATGTAGTGTACATCACAAAATTTCAAAATCATGACCCATGTTTAAGGATTATTCCCCCCAAAACCATACCCATGTTTAAGGATTTTTTGCGAGAAAGTCACCTATTAGAGCGACACACTCCCGTTTACCTTACTAGGTAAGTACCCTCCCCCCCGGGTGTGTATCGTCCCATCATGTCTGATTAATTAAATGAAATTTCTGAAAAAATTGTGCACACTCTTTTATAATCCTAAATTCTGTCACGCCTATCAACCTATATAGAAACACACCCTCTTATCAGATACACATTTACCAAGATTATATACAGCAGACAGGTGAAAACGTTGCAATACAGTATAAGATTTGTAACCCAATATTTACGTTAGCTGGATCCAATTCCTATGGCCAAACCAACACAAATTAGCACATGTGGGACATACACTTAAACTAGAATACCAACTGTACATAAGATTAGATTATTCAATTGAACATTTACAACAAATGAGGTTTTGAGTACCGACAAAACTTGTTAAATGGTAGTAAAACTTGGGAATTGTGTAATATACCGGGAAAACTCGACATCAAGACATGTTCTACTCCCGATTCTGATCTCGCTTTTGCAAGTTCTTCTTTCGGAACTTCGTAAGGAAAAACACATTCAACAGCCTTAAATCCAGCTTTCTTAGCAGCTGAATAACGGTCCACAAAGCTTGTTATTTCGGTAAACATCATGGAGATGTTTGCAGCAAATTTTAGCGGCATTTTGGCGGTCCAGTATTCCAGCAAAATAAACAAGTTTCCTCTGGCCGTGCAACTTGGAAAGGTGGAAGACAGTCTTGTAAGTTGTAAAGTTATTTGCACAAGTAGTACATCACAAGCGCCAACGTGATATTCATGAGGGGGCGGGGCTGCGAGGATAAACAAATAACGCGTGGTACATTCAATCCATGGGCGGTGGCGGAAAACTTGGTTTCTTTTTTTTTTAGGGGGGGGGGGGAGGGGGTAGGGGATAATGCACAATAAAGGGCCAAGGGTGCATTCACAGTTGCACACATAATCACCATTTTAGGGGGTGCAACTGCCCCAATTACTTCACCACCTTTGATTCAATTTTTTATTTCCTCCCATGCTCGATCTGGGATCTCTGACTCCTTTATTCCTTTCATGAAAATGTTGGTCCGAACAAAATATTTCCACATCAAACTGTTCAAAATACTCTTAGATATCAGTCAGTGTGTGGTATGTCGTGTGTGGTTTTGGCTTGGGGGGGGGGGGGCAAAGTGAAAACATGTCGCAAATTTTTGCCGCCCAAATTGTTAAATAACAAATTTTGCACCTAAGCTCGCCGAAAAATTGACAATCTGTTATATTCAATACTATTTTGTTATCCCATGTTTAATGTTTTCTATTACTTCCAGATTGCTTTGATAAAATATATTTGCATTCATTATTTATACACAACATGTCAAGTTGTCAAACTTATGGGGGGCAAAATCGAATGTTTGCCCCCCCCCCCATAGTTTCATTGTGGGCATTATCGCCCGCCCTGCCCCCTGGGATCGACGCCTCTGGTATGATGTACACACTTTTGGAAAACAAACACCTTGTACTCCCAATCACATCTACAAACACACTAAATTGATTCAGAACAATTGGGAAATGCTTGCCAGTAAGTTCTCAACATTGGCGGCGATCCCGGGGGGACGGGACATGCCCCCCCCTTGATTTTTTCAGGGGGGGGGGGGTCCTGACCCCCTAAATTTTCAAAACTTAATATATTTTTTTTGATTTTGTTGGCACTTTTTGTAGATTTTGTCATCGGCAAACCCATTCAAAGGATAAATGTGATGAAATTAGATCATTAACCTTAAAAATGGGCGTGAGGGGGGTCTTACAGTCACAATTTCCAATTTTCAACAATATATATGTGTCCTCAGGGCATTTTTCCCCTGCACCAGGGTATTTTTCCCCTGCACCAGGGTATATTTTTTTCGCCTTCGGTGTTCTCACCCCCCCCCACTCGAAATCTCCACCCCGGTTCTCAAATACATTGCCCCAGTAATTTCGTAAACCCCCCCCCCCAAAAAAAAAAAACTAATAAATAAAATAAAATAAAAATCCTTGTTCTGGACTCTTTTTGTGTTTCCAGCACTGCATTTATATAACTTGATATTTCATATACCATGGGTGATTTCACGTACCGGTGAATGTTTGATTTGTTAGATATAGAGATTCGCCGGTACGTAATATCACCGATGATACATGTTACTGTATAAGAGCATGAATACAATGCAAAAAAAATAAGTACAATTTTCATGCGAATGCAATATATCTGGCATACCCAGTGGCGTATCTAGGAAATGCAGCGCCCGGGGCAAGTGCTAAAATTGCGCCCCTTCCAACAATTGAAACAGGGGGCAAGTACTGAAATCGTGCCCCTTCCAGCAGCTTTCCGCCTTGGCCAGTGTCGAAATCGCGCCCTTTCCAACTTTTTTTGGCCAGTAGCTTCAAGATTTATTCGTGAAATTAATATTTCAATGTCTTTTTCACTCCCCCTTTTCTACCAGTTTCTTCCCTTTTTCTTTATTTTCTCTTGTTTTTCTTCAAATTTTGCCTTTTTGCGCCCCCCTGAAAGAGGCGCCCGGGGCACGTGCCCCCTTGCCCCCTGCTAGATACGCCACTGGGCATACCACAAAAGAATTTTGATATTATTGAAATTAAATGAGAAACTGAAGAAACATACAACCATCTGTTGGACTTGTTGCAATTCAATCATGTGCA
>JZLH01S0074115.1:0-13868 GCA_001188425.1 Eucidaris tribuloides | reverse complement strand
TCAATATGGCTGGGTTCACTCACTATTTCAGTGTCACATGGTCAAAAACATGGCAGAAACCTTGACCAATTAGCCAGCAAATTTGCCACTGTTGATTGATATACAAGCCAATCTAGAGCTATGGAAATTGACAATCCGACAGATTATCATGAACATAACTTCATGTGCTTGGAAATGGGCCACTAGCACCATAGACTTTGAATATTATTAAGGGCCTTCTTCCAGGCACATGATGGAAGGGAATATAAGAAGGATATTTGGATTTGGTACACTGCACAACTCATGGATGTGTGATATTTTATCAGATTTGGATTATTTCTGAGGCATTTTTTCGACACCTGTGGGGACCCCTCTTTCACGGAACTTGACAGACGTGTTTATAAATCATTATTTTGTGGCTCGTTAAACAGGTGGGTATCAAAATAAGTTTTCTTTTCATTAGAGAAACTATATGAATTCTTTATAGGCCAGGAGTCATGGTCATCTGTTCTATACCATTCTTGGAATTTTCTTTCATTTGAAGTGTGAGGTCTTGTCACATATAACATCATGTGAGGTCTTGTCACATATAACATCTGACCGCTTCAAGGGTATATTTTATTATTTATTTTTTGCTGATATTACCAACAATTGAAATAAAACACAACCAGAATGATTTACAGTACTGCTCGAGCATTCTTTCCATGTGTTGTGGAATATTCTGAAATAAAATGGAATTATGCTCAGTCTTAAAGACGCTATATAACCCGTTGCCTCCGAGATTCTGAAAATCCCATAGAGTTAACACAGGGCAGATCCGGTTCCCGTAGCCAACGGGATAACACTGTGGAAGACCCATTTAAAAAATTGTCGAACTTTGCTATCTGACATATCTGGTTATGCTGTCACTAGTAAAATATGTGCAGATACAAATTGGCACATTAATTATTCTCAGCTGATAGGAAATTCTGCAACACAGCAGTCTATGGGGGAAAACTGGAATGGTCTTTCAATGATTTTCACTTTTCAAAGCACTTAATGATCGTTTTAAATTGCAATTTTTTCAGGGCTTCATTTTTAGACCGTATCAAAGACACTGGTAGCATGAGGAATCATGTAGCTCAGATTTTTTAAACTGGAAACATTGTTATACAATGCTTTAAACATAGAAATAAATTCAAATTTGGTTTACAATTGTCTCACTTAGAGTAAAAATTACTGTTTGCACACTGCACAGGCCAATCACTTATTCAGATGAATACAAGGTGTAAAACTACATCGGCAAGTGCGAAAGAATCCTGTAAAGGGAATACTTTGGAATATTCCAACACAAAAGAAATTCTCGAGTGGGACTGATGAGAATTCAGTTGCAATTTGATGCAAATGTGCAATACATGGTTGACTTACAACAACACAGAAGGTAAAAATGCAAGATCAATTTCAATAGGTAAAACAGGATTTTTAAGACACATGAGGAATGACACTAAAATGTTGACAGAGTAGACAAACAACTCACATCCATCTTTCTTGGGTGACGTCGCCAGGGCCTTTGCCGCCTGCTCCGTAGCACTGTCCAATTCCTTGGCAAGATTGGTGCTGTCCGTCGAATCGAGACTGTTCAACACCGGACACCTCTCGGCTCCAGCTAGCCCCTCCCTCAATTTCTCTGCATCCACATCCTCCACCAACTTTTTCACATCCTCAACTTCCTTCTCCTTCTTCTCCTTTTCGGATTTTGTCTCGTCCTTCGTATCTTTGTCTTCCGGGTCTCCTTTCTCGCCGTTTACGAGTTCGTCTTTCTTGTCTTTGTTCTCATCGTCTTTATTTTGTCCATTTTCAACGGGGGTCACACCGTCCTGGGGTTGCTGGTTTTGCATCAGCATAAGAGCTGCATGTCTGATGAAGACCATGTACCTGTGACTGTATGGAAAACATACAGCAAAAGTAGAGTAAATGTGTCAATCTCTCATAAATGTATCCAAGTTTCACATATTTTTGATCAAACATGCAAATAATATTTGGATACTTAAACTACTTGTGATTATGAAACTATCATCCTTCATCCTATATCGATTCATTCTTCAATTACAAAAATATCTCAGGTAGCCCATATCGTAAATATTATCATGAAGAAATGATTTTGGAAGTTCACCCTGTTTCTTTTTTTTCTTCATATACTAACCCTTTTTTTATCTAGATAGCTCCACAATTTGCACGTATAGAATAGTTTTCCTGTTCATTCACACATTTTTATTTCTAGCACAAGCAACACATATTTATTATATGCTGATTTGGAAATATTTTTGCATGTATCATGGTAATGGGATGAACATACAAACTCACACAAAAATCAAATCACCTAGATACTGTGCCAAAATACTACTAACATAATCCTCCCCTTACTACCATTAGTAATATCAGTTCCACCACCATAGCTACAAACATCATTAACCACACCCTAACCTGATCCTAACAACCTTCCCACCCAATCCCACAACACACTTACTCTACAAATGCATCCACCAGCTCTTGTCTGAGGCAGGCCAGCTTGTGTCTGTGCCTTCGTGGAAAACCAAGCTTTTTCACATCTGCAACAAGTTCCTCTCCTTCAACTAGTAAGAAAATCAAAATGTTTGTGACAAATTATTTCATTTATTTAGGGAGAAAGATAAGCAGAAGATGTGGCATGCAATGATGACATATAAAACAAGACAAATCTACATTTGTAGGATTTTAGCTAATCACATTGTTTTTATCTATTCTCAATTATGTTGATTAGGAAGAAAAAATACACAAAGACACAAAAACAAATAAAATCAGAATAACAACAAACTAAATACATCCGCTACATTTTCAGCAAATTTGAGTCTGCCATCTCAGTGTACAATTGCTTCTTATAATTCAATCGTGGACACAAAGTCCTTCAAACTCTCACATAGTATACAAGAAGGAATGAAGTATTGTTTCAACATGTCACTGAAGATAACTCTTACACACTTATCATTATGAAAAGAAAATATCGCAAAATAAGACAGAAAAAACTAAAAATATGGCAATTTTCACTTACTTGGAAGAAAGTTAACATCTGGTGGGAAAGTACGAAGGAGATCCAAGACATAGTGCCTGCCATCATTACCTTTGATGCCCTAGAAAAGGAGTGCCACAAGTAGATTGTCAACATTCAAAAAACCCTACATCACTCATAATGGTATACCCTTGTGCCATACTTTTTTGTTGTTATTGGGAGGTGCCATTTTTGTTGCAGGGGTCTGTCGTACTTGGCATCTCAACAAAACACTGCATATGTACTTGTTAATAGTGCCTTTGATATTACAGTGAATCAGATGTGTAGAGGTTTTCCTTGAACAGTTTGGGAATGGGGGGAACACTATTGGGGATTCATTAACAACCATCAAATTTTGATAATGGATCAGAAATTGAATAAAAGAATGTTGATTAACAATTGACACTTGCTAACATTTTTCTTTGAAAAAAAAATTGCCACCAGCTTACTCAGACTGTATTAAATTTACTAATATCATATGGTTAATTATGAACAACTGAGTCACATACCTTGCATTCAATTGATGAGTATATTTCTACTTCTTTGCTGTCATGGTTCATCACTTTGTGAGGCAGAATCTTGAGATGCTGTGAGGTCTTACTTAACTGTAACCAATTAAAAAGAAATAAAAGCAATGAAACAAAACAAAAACGTAACCACATGAAAAAGGTAAATGATAGTGAAAGTGGAAGAAATAAGTCCAATGTCATATAAAAAAAATCAACAAGCGTTTTAGTTCTTTATTTTTTTTTTCAAATCAAAGGTAGGAAAATATCATGTGATTATGGGTGAAGTACCATCATGTGCTTAGTACTCACATGGTTAAAAGTTTATCACTTAAATCTCAGAAAATGTTTTGATAGTGCGCATTCAGACTACGTATTTTTGCATAATTTGTAATGTAATTGTAATGTAATGAGATATTCTTTATCAAACAGTTGAGATTCACGTATTTACCACAGCTTTATATTACTCAATTGTGATGTAACTTTACCTGAACATAATTTCAAATTTTTGGAAAGTGCACATTCACTATTTTTACATAATTGCTATGTAATTCAAAATGTTATGAAATATTTTTTATCAAACATTTGTGGTTCAAGTATATACTGCTTTAAATTTCTCATTTGTGACCGAACTTTACCTGCACAAAATTTACAAATTTTCCATTGTGTTTCATATCTTTGATAATGACAAATTTTTAAAGAATTACCAATACCCTAAAAATCAAATTTGTACAGACCTAGAATACACTATAAATAACAGCAATTCAGTTGTCTTAGCCTATTAAGTAATCCATGTTTTGATTTATCAGATCATAAAGTGCACAATATTCAGGCACTTGTGCTCAACATGTTCTGCTTCGTAAGCACAGATTTCTATGCGTGCGTTCTGACTATACGCATACGTTTTTGCTTAACTATCAAAGTTCAGTATCGATATTGATCGATACACTGGGTGTGTGTATGTTAATGATCAAAACATACCCAGACAAATTATCAAGTTTGATCGATCAATTGATAGAATCGGTTGATTGACCAGTCATTTCAAATCATTTTAGTTTTTACTTACTGTTTGAAATTGACACTCAAACCCCCATAAACAAAAATCGGCGTAATCACAAGTGCTAATACTTTGCAGAGGGCATGCCACAAATATATTCTACAAAAGAGCAAACAAATTATTCAGGGTTTTGGTACACTTTAACGACTCAGTTGGTTTGGTACCCACCAGTTCTTCATATTTCTCGTTAGTGACCACCGTCTTGCCGAAGTCGATGGATCCATAGATGACAGATTCCTCCTGCTCCCTCTCCAGAATGCCGGGGATGATGGACTGGGCCGTGATGCGGTAACCACGGTAATCCACAACCACCGTGCCTAGCATGTAGAGGCCGTCAAGGTCATAGGTGTTATAGGCCTTGACTCCTTTCAGGTCATTGCCCTGGAGAATGAGAAAAAAATAAAGAAAGATGGTGGATATTGGAGGGTGGTAAGTGTAGCTACAACAGACTTCTACTCCAAAACTCATTGAAACTGAGTGTTTGCTTTGGATTTTTGTTTGTTTTGTTTTCTTAATATTTCATTTAACTTCATTTTTTCATATCTTATTTTGATATTTCTAATTTCTTCTTGGTTGACTACAATTAATTTATTTTGGAGGTGGAGGTAAGGAAAGAGATGGTAATAAAATGCCACTATTTATATAATACCAACCTATGTCTTCATGCATAATGCTTTCAGCATAATTTGCATATTACTTGGCAAATTTAAATTGCCACCATTTTACTTATGATTATGTTACACAATAGAAATTTACCACTTAAAATCTGTACGTTGTCAAGCAGGATTTGTTACATATTTATTGTTATTGTTCTGATTACACAAGTAGAAAATTTGACAAAAGCAGGTAAAAACAAGTTATCAGTGGTCAAAATGTCAATATATCTGATTATAGAACAATTAACTCAAGATTTAACTACAGTGAAACCCCGTTATAACGAGCTCGGATACAGCGAGGTACCGCTTTTAACGAGGTGATTGTTTCGGTCTCATATTTATTTACATGCTCTTCAATGGAAAGAAGCAACGTTTATAACGAGCTCGGTTATTGCGAGATTTCGCTTATAACGAGGTATTTTTCTCAACCCATTAACAAAGAAAAACATAAGAAATTCACCCGGTTAAAACGAGGAAATGAAAGTCGCATCGTGCGCTGACCAAATTCTAAATTTTGGCAACGCAAAATTGCCCAATCGTTTCAGAGCGCATCGCGCCACTTCTACCTGCCACGCAGCCATGCACAAAATTAAGTCCCTAGTCTGCAAGTGTGTGTGTGTGTGAGTGTGAGTGCAATTCACACTGCTGCACAGCACTGTACATTCACCTGTCACACACACAAAGCCTGCCTCCCGTACACAGTACTCAACGCAAGTTACAAGCGTGGAGGTTGCTGCTTTATTTCGAGATCTAGTTTTCTTTATTACTTTGGATGAGCATATAAATGAAAAATAATCGGCTTTCTGTTCATAGTTTTGGTGCAGAACAAGAAGGAAAAGCAGTACAGATGGTTGTAATGCCTAGTCCATACATGTTATCTTATTGTGTGATACATTATGTGTATCTTTTACAAAACGAGGTACCGGATATAAGAGGTATAACATCGGCTGGTCCCGAAACTCTGCTATAACGGGTTTCCCTGTACCAAAATTTTGAAATGGGTTGTTTGAACCCATACAGGATGCCAGTGTAGAATTTATGTGAGGGCCTGAAGTTTGCCTATGATGGGCTATTTGTACACAAAAGCCTGAAAATGAATTGCCAGGGCTTGAATTCAGGCTTTTGCCAGAAAACTGGCAGCCTTGTTGATAACATTAATGTACAATACATTGACATACAAATGTATGAAGACTATCACAGCAAAATGCAACATCGAAACCAAAAATTTGTGAGATTCTGGCATCAAAATGTGTATAGCAGCATTGTTGTTTTTTGGTTTCTAATGCATAAAAAATTGTGAGTACTGTATTGGTATATTTATATAACACTATTTGAGTGAAAACGGAATGTTGAATTTTGTGAAATTTCCCAAGCAATGTTTCAAAATAAATTGACACTGGAAGAAACATGTCAAATAAGTTGTGAAAAGTAAAGTAATAGAAAACTTACTGGTGCTACATAAGCTGCATGGTCTCCTCCAAAGTCTTTGTAATGATCTCTGACATCGAAGCCAAGACTGAAGAAGATATTATTCCAAATGAACATCTGCATCCTACGAAGGGGAAAAAAACAACATCAGAAATTAAACCATTATGTCCAAGATATTCCATTAATAATAACAATAATATGAAATTTTTAAAGCACAAAACTATTTATATATACTCTAATGTGCTGCAAGAGTTTGTGATGTTCTTGATACATACACTATTACATAAATGATAATAATACATTAACATAAAATAGTTGTGTTTGTTAAGTAGCTGTAAATGAAGAGTTGAAACTAATCTACTTTTCATTTTACCACTTTGACTGTATACTAGTTTGACACTGATCACATTAACATTCATTTACTTTACTTGAATATCAAAAGTGTTTTAAGATTGTTCTCGTACAACAATTGTTTTCAAGAGTTAGTGTCCAACTGCATGGCTCCAATGTAAAATACCTAAAGAGTACTTTATCCCATAGTACAGTAATTTCCACTCAACATAACTTTCTACCAAAGACACTGACGATGATGTGTTCTAGCATACATAAACACACAGAAGATACAGGGGTATCAAAACAGACTAGCACGTAATAGCCAGTTTGCACTATGTTCATGTCATGTACAACAAAAATATAATGTCGGGTTAGAACCTGAATGGCACTATTGCTATATGTGGCCCAGAAAGAATACAACATTTGCGATCACTAATTCTTTGTACATCATCGGCAAAATGTAATTGGTTCTTGTTTCATTGGTTGGAACATTCTACTTCCAACAACTGATACCATGACCATTGTTTTTAGTAAGGCATTTGGATCCTAGGATCATTTTTCTAAGGCAATATCATTTCCCAAATTTCCTACTTTTTCCACTCCATTGATCCTTGGAGTACCGAAATATTCTCTCGTTACAGCGTGCCATAGAATAAGCTTTGCAGACAAACTGCAGGAATGCCCTGGCTTTGATAAAAATACAGAGAATGTAAGGAATTGCAGTTTGTCTGCCTAGCTGATTTTATGGCACGCTGCGTTGCGAGAATATCTCAATGTTTCGAGGATCGAAGGAGTTGAAAAAGTAGGAAATTTGAGAAATGACATTGTCTCAGAAAAATGGCCCCAGGATCCAAATGCCTAACTAAAAATCAATGATCATGGTATCATTTCGTTGGAAAAAGAATGTTCTAACCAACAAAAAAAAACAATGACATTTTGCCGATGATGGTGAAGAAATTAGTGATCGCAGGTGTTGCATTCTTACTGGGCCACTCTGTATACTTTGTACAACAATAGCGTGGCTGCTCCCTTTACACTCTCAGCCAACGATCTTTCAATACTTTGGGAACAATACATACTTGGAGTCTTCCCCAGGGTTGATGGCCATCACGTTGCCATCGATGACCGCCATGGCCCCCCTGGTAGCAGCAGCCACGAAGTCGCTGTGGACCTTGAACACCGCCCTCGTCCCTCAGCAGTCGTTCAGGGAGGTTCTTCCGTGATAGCTCCCTCGTCGTCTGGATCTCCTCGTTCCAGTCTCTGGTCTGACCCGGTATGTGTTCCTCGTAGCCCAGTCTGGAGGTGTAGGCTGTTGATGAAGAGAAGGAAAAAATTGTTAACAAGTAAAACTTACTCTTTGTTGTGTGAGCTATGATAAGTTTTGCTTTTTCTGATTTTGCTTAATCCTGCACAAACATTGGGTTCATACATGCTTGAAACTGTTGAAAGGACTATTCGTGGACCAATTTTAATGTCAAGCTATCTTGGTTCCAAAACATTTCAACTACATAACTGTAATGAACATAATGTCCCAAGTTTGTTTTATTGTTCAAATACAAGACAAATGTCTCACTATATAAACTTTTTAGTACCAATGTTTTAAGGACAAAAAGAGAAACATTCAAGGACCGGTGTGTTGGCTCAGTTGGTAGAGCGTCCGCCTCACAACCGGGAGGTCGGGAGTTCAAGCCCGGCCGCGTCAGACCAAAAGATGTTGAAAGATGGGAGTTGCTGCTACCCTGTTTGGCGTTCAACGATTTTTAGGGATAGAGCAACGTCGATCTGGCGCTGCTCAGTGGCTGCCAGGCCCACGATTAATTGGGCAAAATGAATTTTCGGAATTTTCGGAAGAATTTGTGATGTCTGTCTATTTCGAATAAAATATGGATTATTATTATTATTATTATTATTATTATTCCAAAGACTTTTCAAGGAAACCTATAATTCATGGACTTTTCAAGGCTAATGGCAGGTTCAAGAACTTTTCAAGGCTTGTACGAATGCAAAAGTGGTACATGGCTTTAATAACACATGGTCAGTTTGAAAGTGCGGGGTGCTATTTTTCCATATCAATCCTCAAAAATTGATTTGGTTTGCAAAATTTTAGATCAAATTGTTTCCATATGAAGAGGGAATGTTACTATATAACTTCCAAAATGTTTTCACATATAAAATAAGCTTTCTACCCTTCAGGAAACAAAATCAGAATGGAATGGTCCTTACCATCTTCAGCCCGTATTGAATCGATGGTGTGTTCCATCTGTGGTGCCAACCATGAATACACCTGGAAAGGGGTGGGCACCCGCTCAAAGGGATGTCTCTGTGACCTAAAAAAAAATAACAAATTACATAATTACAGCCATGAGATAAAAAGCATTTTTATGTCACCAGTTTGATTGGACAATTTTAGTTTTTCATACATAAATTAACCTGTTGTAGATGATTTGATTTCAATGTAACAGGCATTCTCCACAGACACCAGCTCGAGATATCTTGCCTTATTCTCCAATGGTTTAGTAGAGAATTTCACACTCTCATTTGATGTAGTCAATATTTGAAAATTTGCGCTATCCATTTATCTATCTACGTATCAACATGCATCTATCTATCTATCTATCTATCTATCTATCTATCTATCTATCTATCTATCTATCTATTCTCCTATGCTTTATGAAGTCTACATAGCATACGAGAAATCGAGTTTCAGAGTTTTCAAATGTTTTAATGCAATCATCACATTAATACATGCTTTTCCTCAAAGCTGATAACGAGTTTGAGCTGTTGCCTCGGTCAGCTGTAATGATATATCTCACCTCTTTTTTAGCAACTGTGAGAAGGTCTTCTTGAAGCTAGGGCTGACTTTATTGAGGAGTTCGATGAGAGAATGTGAGAGATGTTTCTGGTCTGCTGGCTTGGGATTGAACACTTCCTGAGTAGATCTGGAAGAAAACAGGAGAAGAAAATACACAATGAAAATAAGGTTAAAGTTCTTGGTACAATAGACCAGTTTACTAAGGTTGTTCCTAACAACCTGAAAGCTTGCCCAAGGATTGCATGACATGGCAACAACTAATGTATGCAAGTTATTTTTCAAGTATCGAAATGTATTCACTATAAACAGATTTATGAAATAGCTTGTTACTGGGCCAACAAAGAAGAATAATCCATAAATTTGAATTTGATTGGTAAGTCTTTTGTAACAAATTTCTAGATATTGAATGTGATACTCTTGAGTGTGGTACTGAAGAAGTGAAGAGGACTCGCTTAACAAAGGAAACAATGAGGGGATGATTTTCACATTGGCAGGAACATCTTGTTTTATTCTCTTAACACTCATCTGGAAACCATCCGGTTTCAAATGTTAAAACCAATTCAACTGATCCCTACTGATAAAACAAAATTTCTCAAATTAGATTGGTTATGTGAAAACAGACATTACTTGTCAAGTTACTATAGGTGATTTTTATGAGTAAGGAACATGCCAAGTCTTGCTGTTAATTCAATCCAATCCAATCTTATGTTATAAAATCTAGATCTCATATAAATTGATGTTATTCAATGTAATGTAGTAACAGAAATTTACACTCCTAGAAGATATATATTTTACTTGAGAGCTTAATACTTTTTGTTGTCTAATTTCAATTCTGACTTTAGTTAATTCAATGCAATGGAATGAACCCATGTACTCTTACTGAGACATCTGCAAATTCAATTTTTTTTTTACTTATTAATTTTTTTTTTAGGTTTAATCAAAATGTGTCAGTTAGCACTTTCAGCAATTATTTGTTCCTATAACAAAAATTGAATCAGTGTATCTTAACAACCAATACACAGAAAATATTGCAGTTTTGTTCAAGCAAAGAAAACTCCCCGTCAATTACACTCTATTTCAAGTACATGTACTAAGATTCCCACAAAATATCAATTTTATATTGCCTATTCTATCTGATAAACATATTAGTGTACCAGTCTTATTTTCATTCAAAGTACATTCTGCCATTCTGTAACCACGCAATACACCATATTTTTCATCATTTTAGTAACTTGCTGTCCTCGACCTACCCCTTGAAATAATCCTGGGGTAATTGGATATGCAATGCTATCGCGTTCTTAGTGGCTGCCGTCTTTCCTCGCACATTAACTGGACAGAAAGACGAGCTGGCGCTAACTGACAGGCTTAGCCAATGCCCTATCTCGACTTAAACCGTGTGACCTTTAAGACGCAACCTCTGCAAGATTCTTGCCTCCTCTAGGCATATACAAACAGCATCTCTTAATCCTTGTTAAAAGAAATATATATTCTGTGAATTGGTAGGATGGGGAAACACGAATGACCTGAAGATGTTGCTTTGAATAATGTATACAAATTATGTTGATCACAAGCTCTATATCATATCAAATAGAAGTACATGTTCTTTTATTTGTATTGGTTTGATATTATTATGTATAGTGAGTGGAGGGTTAGTATAATTTTAACTCATTTTAATTAAAGGTATTGGCTAACATTTACCACAGTTAAAAAAATCTGAGCCACATGATTCCCCATGCTACCCGTGTCTTTGATGAGGTCTAAAAATGATGCCCTGAAAAAAATTGTATTTCAAAATGATTATTTAGTGCTTTAAAAAAGTGAAAATCGTAAGTTGACCAGATTCACTTGCCCATTTCCTCCCATAGACGTACTGTGTGTACACCTAGGCTATTAAAACTCACCCCAAGTTTTAATTGTTTATTCATGCATAACTTGCCATTGGCAGTGTAACTTTCCAAACTTTTGTATTCTAGGGTGTTTATTTGTCCATTTGAACACTACTATGTAGCTCAGATTTTAAAGTTTGACAATTTTTTAAATTGAAGCTCCACAATGTTAGCCTATGACTTTAATCTGTATAAATTGACATGGATCGATCTAAATCATAACTTAAATGATATTATGCATATGTTGTCCTTTCACATGAAAACCTACAACATCCATCCATAATACCAATTTGTCTTAGCTTGATTTATCAGTGATAAATACATAGTTGGCATATTTGATAAATGTGTAATTGGCATATTTAAACTAATTTATATCATACCATTTCAAATGAAATCAATCATATAGAACTGACATCATAATTTATGCACTCTAACAGAGTTACGCTATTCAAGAAATTTGAGAAAATTAGTTTAATTTATTTCTGAATATGTCGCTCAAGAAATATTGCACCCAGCACCACATACTTACCTTCCAATATGTGGTAATTAACTAGTTCACAAATAAGGACAGTGATGCAATTTGTACATTTACTTGTACCTAGCAGAGGAAGAACTCTTACGGAAACACTCATAAAGTTAGTAGGTTTACAATATTATATACCTAAATGAATTAATTTGTGTACGATGACTGTAACAGAAAATTTATTTGTGTGTTTTGTGTATATACGTGTATATTAATTGAATTTGTATTTGTATTGTGTAGTATAATTTATGTAAATAATGTATGTACATATATGCCAACAAAGTGAATTTCCGCTGAGGACAATAAAATAATGAATCTGAATCTGAATCTGATTTCTCACATTTTTGGTGTGATTTTTTTGTGAAACTGTTGTACATTCACGGCATTTATCAATCCAAAATGAAAAACTCTACCAAATTTATTGTAACTTTAGAAGTCTTCACAATATTGTTGTAAGTGAGTATACTTTAGTGCAAACTTTTTATTTTCATTACTGAATCGATCATATATTTGTAAAAAACTACAACTGTCTGAACTTGAACTAACAACACTACAAAAAGTCCCTGAATATGGCACTGTCCAAAATGCTTGACACATTGAAAGTTCAAGCATCCAGTTGTCCACTTTAAGAAACCAAAAGAAGGACATGGCAACCATAAGTACTTACCTTGCCCCTCCCTCAGGGTTAATAACATTGCCAATTGATGCTATAAATCAAACTGCACATGTCAAATAAAGTGACACAGATTGGAAAAGTATATATCTAGCACATGTCTTTATGCTGCATGCACCACAGATTACAATTTCAATGCATGACAATCTAACTCAACAATGCATACGATGTGCTGATATAAATTGGTGCTAAACTACTGCCATGTGATATTGTGTTGAACTAGCGGCATATCGTCAAGTTGTGAACTGATCAACTTGTATTAGTTATGACTAGATGAGCTGCTGTGATTGGTTTTATGCATTCTACAGTTTCCACCCACATAGAAGTTGAAATTTTAGGATTGTTTCCTCTATACTGAATAATGAGCATACATGTATCAAAAGGGGTGTTTTTTTTGTTTGATTGTCTTTTTTTGTTTTTGTTTTTGTTTTTTGTTTTTTTTTGGGGGGGGCGTACCAACACCCCCTTTTGCAAAAGGGAGTGTTAACACCCGCAAAACACCCCCACACTTTTTATACAAAAAAGGGGTGTTTAAAACGCCTGGTACAGACAGACCAAAAAAATGGTTCAGGTTGAAAAGAACGACTCAATACTCAATTATTGCCCATGAAAGCCATTTCCGGTCGACTGAGTAAGCCCTTTTTTTTTGGGGGGGGGGGGGGCTTGTAACTTTTTATTGCTTTTGGCTGTGAAACAATATAACTTGCTCCATGAATTTGGTTCCAGCTTTTAATTTAGTGTCACATCGAAGCCTGGCTGTGGTATTGGCCGTGGTCATTGGCCATGAAACAGGTTACCTTGTTCCCACCCCCTTGAGATTTTACCTTGGTGCCGCCCACTGGCCTTAACAATACCCCCCCCCCCTTGGCTACCAACACCATGCTTACAAGTTTCAAACTTACTGAGTTGATATAAAACCTCTGGTTGATGCGGTAGGTTATAGGGATGTGT
>JZLH01S0074092.1:0-12794 GCA_001188425.1 Eucidaris tribuloides | reverse complement strand
ACCTCCCCGTGCCCAAACCAGCCTACGCCCTTGTAGACCGATTGATATTGAACCAGAATGCATGATGGAATACGTTTACTGAGACTAAGTTTTCCTCCCTCCCTTTCTCCAAAGATATTATTTTCTCTTTCAAATTCTATAGAACCAGCAATAATAACATGCCCTACTCAAAATCAAACGGTGTGGAAATTCTTTCTTGAAAATCTACACACATGGCACACCTTTTGCTTATTCGCCTATTCTGTATTCCTGTAAAATTAAATGTCAATTTGACAACACTTGTATAATTCAATCTGTGCCCACACTACAGTATAAATTATTTCGATGTATTTTAAAAAGTACGTATACACCATAAAACGTGCTTTTTCTTATTGGAGATTCTAATTTTTCTACCCGCTCGCTCGGAATTGCCTTTTAACCACTTTTGACAAAATATGCAAACATATTCCTGTAGAAAAACATACATTATAATTGCAGTATACCGTGTAAGGAGCAGTTGGCCCACGGTACGCCACTGCATAGTTCAGTTTGTGTTCACATTGCAGTATACATTATGTGGAATTATTTTGAAAGAATATACCACAAAAAGAGGTTTTTGTCCTTGCATTTTCATTGTTTTCTAAACCACTCGCTTGCTACGCTCGCTCGCGGAATTCCGTTTTAACCAATTATGATAAACATACAAAATACATTCCTTTGAAAATACACACGAAAAAAGGCACATTTTTTTAAACGAAATTTGTGAAAATCGTTACCTTGCGAAACTAACCAAACTATTTTTGTAGTGCCCCTACCATACGCTTGGTGTGCACGCAGCGCTAAATATCTGCCATCTGAAAATACAATTTCAGGAGAGCGGCTGGGTGCCCCCTCAATGAGTTGACCCACGGTACGCCACTGAGGAAAAGGCTACTATATGATGGCCTTCTCTCCCCATTTTTATATCCAATGTACTCAAAAGTCGCATGACAGCAATTTTTAGGATGTTTGCAATGATAAACCGCCTTTAGAATTGAGAAAGAATAAGAAATTACAACTTGAAGAGGTCCTTTCTGAAATATGGGGCGTATTCTCCTTACCACTGTCTTATGAAGATAGGAGGCGCTTTCATCTTCGCGGGGTGGTGTCTTCTTTCTGAGAAAGCGTCAGGGGAACACATTGTCGTTTTTTGTTTGCTGGAAGTCTTTCCAAGCAATCAAAACCGTTTCTTGGGAAATTTGAAACCGAATAACGATGCTAGTGTGAACTAACCTCCCTCCCCTATATAGGGAGGCGGAATTTTTATGTTTCAGCCCCTCTGCCGTGGGTGCGCTTGCATTTGATAATCTCTCCGCCTAGGAGACGAAAGGAGAAAGAATATTTATTGATTTCTTTTCAAATAATTTTGCATTTTCCAATAATAAAACTCATTAGGAATTTAGGATATCATTAAAGAAAGACCCCTTCAACTCAAAATGTATGCGATATAGTGTATGCTGCAATACTTTTGAGTAGGGAGGGTATTATTGGCCTCACAATATTTAGAAGTTCATCATTATGATCAGCGTCTATTCTCAAATTCCTGTAATCGTGCAGCTCATCGTCCCTTAACATCTGAGCAGTCGGGCATGTCCGAGTTCACGGAGTCGACGGAGAAACCATTTTTCCGACCACTTCCTCCTCCTTTTTTCGGTTTGGAGTATCCTCGAGGGCAAGAATTATTGCCAGTGGGATAGATCCTTTCATTTAAAAAATTTTGAAAATTGATACTTAAGTTGAAAGAAAAAATTGATCGTGTTGTGACGCACGTCAATTAATTTATATCAATTAATTGACGAAAAAAATGATCGTGTATGGGGGCCTTATGAAGTATCAGTTTGGCTTTATTCCCGGACATTCTTCGGCAACTGCACTAGGATCACTTGTTGAGAACTGGCTGGATGCAATCAAATGAAGGCCACTTAGTTCGTACTGTGTTTTTAGATTTTCGTCGGGCTTTCGATACATATACAGCACGTCTAAAAAACTGTGCACGTGGAAAGCACCCTCTTTGGCACTTAGAAAATACTCAGTAAGACATGATGCTTACTTCTAAGTTACATCAACGTCAAAAACATAGTCTTAGCTTTCAAATACCGTTAGTCCAGTTCAATTTTCATGTTTTAATGTTGAGATATGTATATTTAAAAACAAAAGAGTAAAATCTAAATTGTGCCACTTTTATTACAGTCCATATAAAAGTGGCACAATTGTGATGTCATTCTTTTGTTGTTCATAGCATATCTCGAGATTAAAACAAGTTCTTAAGTATCATATCTCTATGGAAAACTAAGATTTTGTCCTTAACGTTGATGTAAACATCATGACACAACGGTATTTCTACTTTGTCATAGAGAGCGCTTTTTACGTGCACATTTTTTTAGACATTTTGCAGCACGTCTCAAAAATTTGTGAAAAACGCCTTCTTTGACAGTTAGAAAATACTGTTGTAACACATGCTTTCGTCAAAGTCAAGGGCAGAATTTTAGCTTTCAAATGCTGTTTGTTCCGTTCACTTTGCTTGTTTTAATCTCGAGATAATGTTTAGTTAACTGCAACAAGGTAAAATCACAATTGCGTCACTTTACGGGAAGAAGACCTGATCGTTGAAGGTGGCACATTTGTGTTTTTACCGTTTCGTTGTTAACAGGTTAACTAAACAAGCAAACTGAACAAAACAAACGGCATTTGAAAGCTGAGACTTTGCCCTTGACGTTGACATAACCATCATGCCACAACAAGATTTTAAATTACCAAAGAGGGCATTTTTCACTTGCACAATTTTTTGAGACACGCTGTACGTGTAAATGTTCTTTACTATAGTTACGCAACATCGGCTGTTTAATGTATTGTCGTGAGTCAAATCCTACTTTTCTGAACGATGACAAAATGTTATGTTTGGTAACACATTTCGATGTTCAAAAAGTAACACAAGGAGAACTACAAAGTTCCATCCTGGGACAGGGGCTGCGCCAGGGTAAAATCTTAGGAGGGGCGAAAAATCTATCGGTAAAAACATTTATTTTACCTGCCAAATTAAAAACCAAACATCATTCAACAAGGGGGCGGGGGCAGGGGGCCGATGACGATCAAACCATTTTGCCCGCCATTTTTTTTTTAATCTGCCAAATTACAAGCCAAACATCATCTAGCCTCTTGTCGAGGCCCTGGCGGGTGATCTCTGCTTGTCGATTATGATCCCGAGCGAATCGAGCTGGCGAGCGCGACTCGCTGCGCTCGCCAGCTCGCTTCGCTCGGGATCATAATCGACATGACAAACAGAGATCAGCCGCCAGGGCCTCGACAAGAGGCTAAACATTATCCGACAAGCGGAGTGTGGGAAAGGGGCGATGACGACCAAAAACTGTTCTAGTAAAAAAAAAATACTAGCCAAGTGAACAATAATGGGGAGGGGGATGGGGGCGGCGGCGGCGAAATTTTCAAACAACGGTGAAATAAACGTTATTTTCATTACTTTGAAAAATAGGGGGTGGCCCCCTGTGGCGCCGCCCCTGTCCTGGGACCCCCTTTTTAGTGTTTATTAGCGATCTATATACCATGAGTGTTTGAATATTGTAATGCTGAGTTATTATGGCCATGCGTTTAAAGGTGGGCCCGCATGTGCAACAAGCACAGAAAATGAATAGTGGTATGAAATTTTAAATTTTAAATACGGTACATGTGTTACACGGGCATATTTGGTATCATGTTAAAGGTAATGTTCATACCAATTATACTGAAAAGTAAAAAGAATGCCTGTGATTACTTCAGTACTAGTGATTAACAATTAATTAACTCTAAATAGCCATTTTTGTGCGGTGATAACGAGGGGGAGCAGATATTTCTATTTCTTTGATAAAGTAAATATTCAACATCAAATTACCTAACATGTGATAGTTTAATTGATTATTAGCAAATTCTTTAATTAATAGTGAGTTAAATTTGAACATTTAAGTTTTAAGGATACCCATTTAATCTTTTTAATCTAATTAATTTGTGTAAATCGGTGAGATATCATTGGGATTTCTATTTTTGTACAAATTATGGCTGTCAGATGTGAAAAGGGGCAAGGAGTGTACAAAATATTTATTTCTAGGTTACAATTTCAAAGAACTGAAAAGAAGTAGTGATGGAAGACTTGTGTTTACAGGTTTTCATTTTACATTCACGTAATTCCTTAAAGTGATAAAGGCCCAAATCTCATGAATTGCCACTGATTGCAGCAAAACTGATACACAAGAGTCAACTTACCACCAGTGACCTGTTATTTTATTTCTTTTTATGATTACCATTGATTAGTGGTCATCTCAACTTTGTTTGCCATACAGAGTTCGAGACATGACCTGACCATACCCTATTTGAGGTAAAGGGCGTGCGCCGGGCTATCGTTAAAAGCGCGCGCACACATGTGTGCTGTAAATAAATGAATGAATGAATGAATGAATAAATAAATAAATAAATAAATAAATACATAAATAAATAAATAAATAAATAAATAAATAAATAAATAAATACATACGTAAATACATACATACATACAAACATACATACATACATACATACATACATACATACATACATACATACATACATACATAGCATGAAAATATACCAGGATCGATGACGCCAGGGGTGGTAGGGCGGCACTCATACATTACCATACCAAACAATACATACCATACGATACTCATACAAACATATCATACATACATAATCTACATTACATCATACATACATAGCATAACAAGCATAATCATCATACTAACATGAAAATATACCAGGTATCGATGAAACGCCAGGGGTGGTAGGGGCGGCCACTTCCTGGAATTTCAAAATACAGATAATCCGGGGGATTTTCACAGTGTATTCATGAAATTTAGTTGTTTTTCACATTTTCGCCCACCGTATGATTTTATCCTGGCTCCGCCCCTGTCATAATTTCTAAACTGCAATCGAAAAATAACATCAAAATAGGACGGAGCCCATGAGCTCATGGGGAAACACCGCGATGGGACGCGTTTCCTCGGAGGGAACCAAATACAATGGAACGTTGCTCCGTATATACACATGACCTTTTCCTTGACCTCGAATGAGCACTTCCGGGCTATATGCATGTTCGAAAGTCGGTGTGAAATGGAATATGAAGTACCGTCGGAAAATCTCAAATAGTTATAAGTTTCAAAACATACACATTGGAGGGAAAGGTATAGAGTTTTACGCAAAGATAATTTTCCCTGAAGCTTTTGGTTCTTATTGAAGGGCAGTGACTGTTAATTATGATTTTAGTGCATTAAATTAAAGCATGGATTAATTAATCTGAAATTAATTCCCGGTAATTTCCTATAGTCAGTGCTTTGTAGATTACTGATGGTAACGTTGCGTCGCCGATTTTTCGTGCGATCGCGATCGGACGGGCCGAGATCTCGGGGGGGGGGCGGAAATCAGCCCCCCCCGCCCGATATAGGCAAAGGCCAAAAAAAGGCCCAGCCGTGAATTAGGGTTAAAATTGCGAACGGATTACTCGGTGGCGAAAACATAGAGAGGGTTAATTTCTGTGTTGTAGAATTTACTGTCTAACTTTGTACTAAGTGTAAGTTTAGACATTATTCTGTTTTTTTGTCTTCTTTTTAATTGATCTAATCTGTGTCGAGGTTCAGGAAGCTTAACCGGTCAGGTGAAGAGGCAGGGCTTTTTTTGAACTATGCTCACATCGGGGGGGGGGTGGTTGGCGGGGTGATCGCCCCCGCCCCGAGATCGTTCGGTCGTCGACCACGCCGAAAATCAGCACGCACGTTGCCCTCATCAAATCGCGTCCAGGATTGGGGTAGATTACAGAGCAGATTTCTATTAGACTGAACTGTGCGAACAGAGCAGCGTGGGTTTATATCGTCCCTCCATGAACCGCCAAACCCGAGCCCGGCCGCACGTCCCTCGCCCGCGCGACATGGCAGGGCCCGGCAATCAGGGCGTCCTTCGGCGTTTTCCTGCTGAAAACACTTACTTTGGCTAGTGAAACTAAGCGCAACGTATGCGCACCGGGGTATGCGCTCAGTGTGTATGTGGGCAGCGAAATGTGTAGCACAATTCAGTAAGCGAGCAACATTTAGAATGGTCTCGCAATGAAATTGTGTTTACATGTATGGATCACAAGACTTCAACCTGGCAGAACACGGAATAGAATAGGGTGATAGTAATGGATATCAAAAGCCGGCTTTAATTAGTCTATAGTGACCGGCACTGCAGGTGTAACAAGAGTAGCCTCAACGGCAAAATAAGGTCAGGATTATAAAGAGTAGAAGACAATCTTCTGCGTGTCTGAACAGGCCGGAGGGCAAGGCTGCTAAGTGTGGGGAAAGAACCACCTGGGACTGATAGCGGACGGCCTATAACATGATAAGATCGTAGCCGGAGGAGGAGCTATGGAAGCATGTGATTAAGAGTGCGTTTCCACTAAATAATACCCGGACGTTTCTTCGACCGAATCCATAAAACCAGTGAATGAGGTCTCCGAGATGTCAGCCCCGGGAGGTCAGCCCTATGGGGAAAGCGGAGACCTGTGTGTCTTCGGTGCAAGTGTACAGAGAGCGTGAGCCTATTTGACTTATGGTGTGCGGTTATGTAAGAAAACAGGGATGATGCGAGTGCGCGTGGTGAGGTGGGCGGGAGTCCAACGGCGATGAAAATGTGGAGGTGTGAGGCATGGGGTGCAACCATAAGAGCCTGGCCCGGCCCCCGACCGGCGCCCCGTTCCCGCAATACATATTGACTATGAACAAGTTCATAAAAATGTAAATGCAAGGAATCACGTGCAAAAATGTAACGCACAAGAAAAAATGATCTACATAAGACATACACAGTTTTGTATTTGTACACAGGAGTCATTGCATACCACCGGCACGCCTGGCCGCTCTACGGCACCGCCCCCGCCGCATGCCGAAAAATCGATCGACGCCACTGGTAGAGAATGTAGAAATTGCTGGATTACTTTGCCAAGTTGTAGCTGCTGGGGAGAGTGCAAAACTCACCGTGCCTGCCTAAAACTAATCTGTAGCTACCTACTAAGCTTGTAATTTCTCGCGTTATGATTGCTTTGCATTTTCCACGTTCGATTCCACACACAGAAATCCAGTATTTGCATTAGACGACGCTACGAGGCTTAAATCCATCCAACGCGGCAACACGTCAATAATAAGAAAGAAAACTCAATGGGAGACTGTGGGTTTCCTCCCGCCAACCATGCCAACAATAATTTGAAAGACCTCTTTGAACTCTATTGTATTATGGTTCGTCGAGTTGTTATTGTTGTTAGTTCCATGGGCTAGTCTCGGTTCCAGACCCCACGACTTTTTCTCCATCCGAGTAGAGCACCCGCACCATCCTTCGGCAGTCACAGGGAGATGGTACAGCGAGACACTAGTCTTATACTAACAACTCCCTGCTTTGAATAAGCAGTTGACTCAAGTTGACTTAGTTTCCTTATCAGTGAAAGATGGGTTCATCTAAACGTCTGGAAACCAGACTAACCATAGGGCTACGAAGACCAATTCGTTTCGAATCCAAACTATTATGTGTGGATATTCACGCAACATTGAGTCAGTATACAATTTACATGATGTATGAGATATGGTGGAGAATGGGTTTGTGGTTTTGTATATATTACTGCCTTCCCGGGCAAGATTTTTTTTTTATTCATACATGTATACCAGAGTTCAGTTCACCTGTAATTGGTGTCTTTGACAAGCATACTGCTTAAATGCGAATGTATTGATACAGATTAAAGGTATTGGCTAACATTTACCACAGTTAAAAAAAATCTGAGCCGCATGATTCCCCATGCTACCAGTGTCTTTGATAAGGTCTAAAAATGACGCCCTGAAAAAATTGTATTTCAAAATGATTATTTAGTGGTTTAAAAAAGTGAAAATCGTAAGTTGACCAGATTCACTTGCCTATTTCCTCCCATAGACTTACTGTGTGTACACCTAGGTTAATAAAACACGCCCCAAGTTTTATTGTTTATTCATGTATAACTTGCCATTGGCAGTGTAACTTTCCAAACTTTTGTATTCTAGGGTGTTTATTTGTCCATTTGAACACTACTATGTAGCTCAGATACCAAAGTTTGACAATTTTTTTAAATTGAAGCTCCACAATGTTAGCCTATCACTTTAAAGCGTAAATATTTAATCTTGAATGACGCGTTCTTAGATAAAAAAAGGGCTCTTTCAAACGACTTCATAGTAGTCCCACCTCCTATTTGATTATCGGATTCAAGTCAAGCTTCAAGCGCTCGCAGAAATATGTGCAGGGGTGTATCCACGATTTTTTTTTTCCACGGGAGGGGGTCGATCATAATTTTTTGGACCTTTTTGCAATGAAACTACAAAAAGATGTGATGTCAATTCTGGTGGGTAGTGATCATGATTTATGGATCTTTCACAAAACAGCAACATGTGAATACGCCCTCGAAAAATGTCTTTAGAAAAATGACCTTTCAAAATTGGGGGAGGGGGTCATACGACCCTTACGACCACAGCCCCCCCCCCCACCCCTGCATACTCCATTCAGGTATTCAACGATATAGTACAGACGATATTTTGATACATTCAATAAAATTTCATAGAAACGAATTCATATACAGGCTGTTCCTTTAAATAAAAGGTAACCGAAGTTCAAAGGTCAGCTATATCAAGAATACATAGTTTATTCTTGTGATTTCTTTACTACAATACGAAGTAATTCATCAGCTTTTTATTTGACACCTTGCTTGCGCCAACATTGTCACGGGTCACAGTCTCACAGAGTTATGGTCCTTCGCAGGTGAAGGGTACAAAACCTATTTTTTCCAAGTTTGGTTGGTAAAGTACAAAACCAACTTTGTTGAAAGTTTTTTGGTTTCATCGTTTGTTTGTTTTTCACGCCAAGTTTCAATGAAATGTTGTCCCCTCTGCTATCTTTTTGCTAGTGAATGTCATGTTACATAACCAGTGTCTGGCTACAATCTCTGTTTTGCACACCCTTTCCTACATTCATTTCATTGAATAAAAATGAGAGATGAATTGCTACATTTTCATCCAGCAGGGTAATTACCCTGCTGCAATGTCAGATATGCATAACCCAGCATTGTTCTTTCAATATCAGGTATGCAACATGGCCCTGGGAAGCGGGGGTGCTGGGGTGCTGCAGTATCCCCGGAAATTTTTCAGGGGGTGCGCAGCACCTCCTGAAAATTTTTGTATAAGTTATAATGTATATCATTATGCTTCGTTTACAAAATTGTCACTCACGCATACACACACACACACACACACACACACACACACACACACACACACACACACACACGACACACAACACAACACACACACATCACACACACACACAACACACACAACACACACACACACACACCACACCACACACACACTACACACACACCTACACACACACACACACTCGAACTTACACGCACACTCATAACCACATACTAACTTACAAATCATAAAAAGCCATGGTATAGAATTTCAGTGATGAGATGTTTTTTACAATTAAAAATAGCTTACATTTACGTTTAAATGTATTAAGTGATGGACTATATCTTACATTGTTCTTTGTAGAAAATTGACTCTTCTGAGACTTTGGTTCTCATATGAGGAATGTGATAAGTATATGCCGAAAGTGTATCATAATTACAAACATTATAATTCAAATGAAAATAAGAAGATATGACGAGGTATCTGCTTGGTGTTTTGGATAAAGAAACATATAAATTGCAATGTTATTATATTTCAAATCAAAAACATATGGACAGTTGACCTCGTGTATACAATAAAAGAATGAGATATTTTTCGGACAGTCTTCTTTTTTAATTGCAAACATCCTTAAAAACATGTAGACTGGTCATTTCCTATGAATCTTGAAAAGTTTCAACATTTATGAAAGAGTATATTTTCTGCAATTTTTTTATTTGATTCAAAATTAAATACATCAAAATTGTCATAGAATTGTATAAAATGATGTTTGCAAACAAGTTCTGTTTAGGAGAAAAAATTGGTGTATACCATATTTTAATTAAGAATTTTTCAATTTGGATTTCTTTTCTTTTTTATTGGAGGAGGGGGAGGTAAAAGTAAGACAAATGTGAAAATTTTCGGCGCGCGTTGCGCGCAAAATCGCAGCAATACATATACTAACAATTAATTTTCGCAAAGCGCGCAAAACATTGAACATTGTGTTAGTTTAACGGTTTTGTACGGTAGTGCCTTGCGCTAGCTTGTGAAACATAATTTTTCAGTTTGTCATTTTCTGTGGGGTGGAGGGTGGAGGGCGGGGGGGCAATACAATATGTTTGCCCCAATATTTTCATTGGTGTGGTAATTAAACGTCACAATTTTCGGCGCGCTCTGCGCGCAAAATAAAAATGTAGACTCGCGCAAAGCGTGCCGCAAATTTGTTTTTTTAGTACGCTGCTTTTTAAACAGAATCATAACTTTTCAATTTGTCAGGGTTTTGTTTTGTTTTGTTTTGTTTTGTTTTGTTTTGTTTTGTTTTGTTTTGTTTTTTGGGGGGAGGGGGACAAACAATATGTTCGCCCTAATATTTCATTCGGCGTGGTAATCAAATATCATTATTTTCGGCGCGCTCCCGGCGCAAAATCAAAATGTAGGCTCTCGAAAAGCGTACCGCAAAATTGAATATTGTGAAAGTTTAACGGTTTGGTAGTGCCTTACCCTACTTTTTAAACATTTTTGCATTACGTTTCAAGAATTTGACAATTTTTATAGGGGGCAAAACATAACAAAAAAAATTACAGTAATGTATATGCTAACAATTTTTTTTTTCGCGCGAAGCCACTTTATCAACACGTTCTGCATGGAGGGTGATCCCTATATATATACATGTATATATAAACTATTTAATCTTTTTCTTTTTTTTACTTGCACAATTTTTTTTTTTAGACTACTGCAACAGGTCTCAAAAATGTGTACAAGTGAAAAGTGCCCTCTTTGACAGTGCGAAAGTACTGCTGTGACACGTGCTTGCGTCAACATCAAGGGTAAAATCTTAGCTTTCAAATACTGTTTATTCCATTCAATTTGCTTGTTTTAATCTCGAGATATGTTTAGTTAACAGCAAGAAGGTAAACCACAATTGTGCCACTTTTATAGGAAGAGGGCCTGAAACTTTCATTGAGTGTCGTAAAAGTGGCACATTTGTGATTTTACCCTTTTGTGATTAATAAAGATATCTCAGGATTAAAACAAGCAAACTGAACAAAACAAACGGCATTTGAAAGCTGAGACCTTGCCCTTGACGTTGACGTAACCATTATGTCACAGCAGTATTTTCTAATTGCCAAAGAGGGCAGACGTGGCGTGCACGGGAATTTGGAATGGGGGGAGGCACTAAAATAATTCCCCCGACAATCACTCTAATTTCCCCCAACTGAATCTTCTCCCCCCCCCCGACTACCGATATTTGTGGGCATGCCCCCCCCTCTGTGCGCAGCCACTGAAAGGAGGGCGCTTTTCACTAGTACAATTTTTTTGAGATACGCTGTATAATTGGAAAAAAACATGTTTAAAATAAACTTTGACTCGTACTCTTTCAAATAAAAACTATTTATTAATGCATCTGTGAATACCATGACTTTGAAACTTAAAAGTCAAACACCATTTGCTACACCTGCTGGTTTTGCCACTGAGCACAAGTGGTGTCCATAGGCTTTCTTTTCTGATGTGCTGAGGGTCTAAAGCCAAAGGTGTAGGAAATGTTTTTTGACATTAAATTTTCAAAGTCATGGTACTCATAAATGCATGAAAACATAAGTTTGCTTAATGTTTAATTTGAAAGAGCATAAGTCAAAGTTTATTTTGAGCATTTTGTTTAAATTACACGCACCATTGCTTCCGCACAATAAGCCTTTGTTTTAGGGTTCTATTTTTTCTGAGACGCACTGTATAATTATAACCTCATAATTTTTGGAGAGGAGGGCGGCCTCACTTTAAAAAAAAAGGATTTTATTTCAAAATTTTACAAATTTGACTTTATTCTAGTTTATATTCATGGATTTTAGTAACCACAAACAATGACAAAATACACAAAACTGCAACAGTTTCAGAAATTAATTAAATACTCATATATATGGGCATCAAGCACCGTATCTCCAGCCAAACAGTCGAAGCTGCTGTTTAAAAATTTTGTCAATTAACAAGATTTTTTTTTAGAGAGAAGTTTTGTTTAGGATCACTGTGGCTGGCAGGTCAAATCCTACGGCAATTTTTTTCTTTCTTACGGCCAAAAGGAAGGTGTTTTACGTAAAAAAAAAGTGTGTGTGTGGTGGGGGGGGGGTAGTTCGAACAACACTCCCATTCCGTATGCCTGTGATCTTAAAGCCACGGGCTTACAATGACCACTATTTTTTTTTAAGTGAGCTACATAATCCTCCATGCTCTCAGTGTCTTTGATAAGGTCTAAAAATGAAGCTTTGGAAAAAAAAATTGTATTTCAAAACGATGATTTAGTGCTTTCAAAAGTAAAAATCTACAAGCACTCAAATTGACCGGAATCACCTGCCCATTTCCTCCCATAGACTTACTGTGTGCAGATCTAGGTTACATGTATTTTATCCTTCACCGGAGTGTAAATTGTTTATTCACGGATATCTTGCCAGTGGCAGCATCACTTTCCAAACTATTGGTGTTTATTTGTCTATTTGAACACTGTACTTTCATGTACATGTAGCTCAGATATCAAAGTTTGGCATTTTTTTTTAA
>JZLH01S0074067.1:12140-23150 GCA_001188425.1 Eucidaris tribuloides | reverse complement strand
GTCTTTTTTTGGGGTGAATTTGTGAAAATTTGATATTTTATTGAAATTTCACAAGTTTTATAGTATGTATGAAAATGTGTATACACTAGATCTGAGAACTACTGAACAATCTTTTAGATACTGTGAGTCAAGTAGTTGGGATGTCCCCTTGATAGCTGACTATGTTTACAAAAATATTCTCATTCCTACTTAGACTTAAGTGTCATTATTTCGGCAAGCCCTGGTCCATAAGTGTCCCGTACGACACATAAACTTAAAAAAGTTTTGATTGTGCTTCAGTTTTAGGGGCTACAAGCTTATAGCACAGAATTCTCTAAATTGGTGATGTAAGTAGTCATACGATACCATAAAGTTAGGATTTACTTCATGTATCTTCTATTAATAACATCATCAACTTTGTCCCGTACGACACATTTTGTGTCGTACGGGACATTTTTCTGTGTCGTACGGGACATGTCCCTTGCAACAGTGTATTTTTTCAAAAGTTTAATGATTTAAAATCAAATTTATAAATTTATAATATTTGAACCTATTCATCCTTTCATCTGAATAAAAATTTACGCCCTTACACCATGTTTTTCATTTGTAATCTGTTATAGCACCTGTTCCAAGCTTTCTTCAAGTATAGGCCTACTGGCCTAGGTTAACAAATTCAAAGTGGGAGAGGAAGGGAAAAGGAATAGGGGGGACTAGAAGATGTATCCAAACATTTATGTACTGCTCAGAACACATTAGGTTGTATACTTGCAAAAATATTTGTCTAAAAATATTAAGTGTGTTGTACAGGACAAAATGTGTCGTACGGGACATTGGGAAGCGCACCATTTCCTATGTCCCGTACGACACATTTTGTCCTGTACAACATACTTAAATATTTCCAAAAGATTTTTGCAATTCTATGATGTGTATACATTTTGAAGTGTCAGTTTAATCGTTTTGTAATAAAATATTTCCAAATTAAGAGAAATGCAGTGTTTTTATTGATGTAAGCTAGGTAATTATGGAATTGTTTCAGAGATGTCCCGTACGACACTTTTTGATGTCCCGTACGACACATGCGTTCTTGAAGATATTTGCCTTACGCATTTTTGTGTTCAAGACATTTTCAAAATTATAGCTGTATAAAAGTAGTCTTCGGTATTTGTCTCATTGATTTAGTAGAGATTCAGTAATTTTTATTCATGCAACTCACAGAGTTTTGGACATAAACTTCAATTTTCAAAAACTTGACTTTCTCTGCGTCCCGTACGACACGCAACATTTTCATCTCTAATTCACCCATAACAAACAAATTTTTGTTGGTTGTCATTACTTCACTAGGGTACCCACTAGTACTCTATAATTACCATAAAACAAATCTTCATCGCTCAAGCATTTTGCCGATGAGACTTGAAAATATTCTCTAAATGTCCCGTACGACACGCACGGAATCGCCCTATTCTAGGAAAGTAGGAATTCATGCATGGGCAGAATTTCTAACTATTAAAAGGACAGTGACATGATTGGGAGAAATGAAAAAAATGCCTTTTTAACCAAACTGGTTGGAAGATAATGGATAAACCAGCTGGAATGTATCTCCTGGCTGGAAGGATTTATCTTGAATTTGTTCACTTAAGCCCAATCAAGCATGAACATACTAGCATTTTGTTTCTCTCGAGCCCGATAGAAATAGATCCCTTAGAAAGCTACACAACAGATTTGTCTGTCACAAGGCATACTGCTGGAAGTTATTTTAGGAATCAACTTTTGACTACAAGATTTTCACAGGAGAATCCTTGCATAGTTTACTTGATTGTAGAGTAGTTCAGCCCAAGTTGAGGACTACCTCCAATCATGTCATGTACATGTACCTTTAAAGCAGGTCACTAACGTCGTGCAATGTGTATCCTCACCAGCTTTTCTACAAAGTGCAGGCCACAGTTATAGCTAACTAATACCCCTTTCATAGTGAAGGCGAAGTGGAGTTACTCCGGAGTAACTCCGGGTTGAGTTGATCCGCTTGTACTGCGGACCAACTTGACACCCCCTTTCATACTGGCAAGCACCTCAGCGGTGTATCCGCAGTCGTTTCCATGGCTTACATGTGAGTTCGCGCCATTATATGTGGCCGAACAGTTCGCTCAAATTTTGCAATCATTCGCTTTATTGGTCTATAGGCCTACATACTTGACTGCTTAATAGTTGATCTCTTGCCAGACGATTGTGTGATCCGAGTACAAAAACATGATTGAAAATACGAGGATTGACTCAAATACCATCAGTTCACGAACTTGGTGTTGGAGTTAGATAAGTTCTATGGTTAGGGTATTGATTTCGCCATTTCGGATACTTTCGTTAAAAATCAGAGGTACAACTTAAGTCAAAAGAAATCTTGAACCAAACGATTCGAACACGCTACAAAACAAAATCAAACCCAGGAATTAAACTCCCAACGACTAAACTCGCTTGTGACGTTGGGACAGGAAATATAAACACACGCGAGATTATCGAGTTAAGCCGAACTGCACTTCCGGTGCGGAGTTACTCCGCCTGTAACCCTCTTCTCGAAGTGGGTTGAGTACTCCGCTTTGAATCTGGACCGAAATAATTCCAGAATTTTCATATTGCCCTCCAAAGTGGAGTAACTCCTCCTGGACTCCGGAGTAACTCCACTTCGGCTGTCAATATGAAAGGGGTACAAGTGATGATTTATTACGTAGACCTTGCACTCAGAGTAATGAATCTAGTAGTAGAGGAACAATGTTAAGGTTCCGTGACACTTTCACGGGGACAAAGGTTTGAAGGTGGTTTTGGATTGTCTGAAAGGTGCTGAACAAATTTGGCTCGGGTAACCCTCTTCAAAATGTCGGCAATTTTTGGCAGGGGTCAAAATGGGTTCTACAGGGGTCAAAGTTGAAAAATGGTTCAATTGGTTCGTATCATAGATCAAATTACTTGTCATGTCAAGCAGAATCTAAAAAAGGTATAGTTTGCTCTATCTGTGACCAACCGTTAGTCTCTATGACCAAAAATGTGGAAAGGTCAATGCAACTAGGGCAAAGTTCAAATTCTTAAATCACCCATTTTCATTGATTTTGATATTGAAATATATGTTTTCTGGCATGACTAATTCAACAAAACTACTTTCTTAAACCCAAATAGTCGTCATTACCTTCAAATTTGTTCGTGTATGTACTCTAACATAGGCTTACACAGCATCTGTATGTGCATGCAATCCTATGCATCTTATCTTAGAATTGATTTTTGAAATTTCAAGTTAAAGATTACCTTTTTGGTTGGTTTAAGTGCCTTAGATGAATTAGTCATGCCAGAAAATATATATTTAGAAATTAAAATCACTCAAACTGGGCTATTTAAGAATTTGAACTTTGCCCTAAATTTCGTTGACCTTTCCACATTTTTGGTCATGTAGAGTCTTAACGGTTAATCACAGATATGACAAGCTATACCTTTCTAGATTCTGCTTGACATGACAAGTAATTTGATCTATGATACGAACCAATCGGACCATTTTTCAACTTTGACCCCTGTAGAACCCATTTTGACCCCTGCCAAAAATTGCTGACATTTTGAAGAGGGTTACCCAAGCCAAATTTGTTTAGTACCTTTCAGACAATCCAAAACCACCTTCAAACCTTTGTCCCCGTGAAAGTGTCACGGAACCTTAACATTGTTCCTCTACTATAGGAACTTGTTTGCATTAATTATTCTCCATTTTTTATTTTACTGGTAACCATATAGATCACTAGATCAGTACTTATCCATGTGGTGTGCCATAATATTATGTGTGCGGTGTGTAGAACATAATGACGTATGAAATGGGAGTGTTTTACAAGGTTTTATCATTAATTTGTTATTTTATCCACCGTTTTCTGCAATATCGGTTTGACGCATTACTACTGGAAATTCATTTTTCTAGGAAAGTAGGAATTTATGCATGGGCAGAAATTCTAACTTTAAAAGGACAGTGACATGATTGGGAAAAATAAAAAAATGCCTCTGGAACCTACTGGTTGAAACTAATGGATAAAGCAGCTGAAATGTATCTCCTGGCTGGAAGGATTTATCTTGAATTTGTTCACTTAAGCCAAATCAAGCATGAACATACTAGCATTTTGTTTCTCTCGAGCCCCGATAGAAATAGATCCCTTAGAAAGCTACACAACAGATTTGTCTGTCACAAGGCATACTGCTGGAAGTTATTTTAGAAGGAGTCAACTTTTGACTACAAGATTTTCACAGTAGAATCCTTGCATAGTTTACTTAATTCTACAGTAGTTCAGGCCAAGTTGACGACTACCCCCAATCATGTCACTTACCTTTTAAGCAGGTCAATGATGTCGTGCAATGTGTATCCTCACCAGCTTTTCTACAAAGTGCAGGCCACAGTTATAGCTAACTAACTGATGATTTATTATGTCGACCTTGCACTCAGAGTTATGAATCTAGGAACTTGTTAGCATTAATTATTCCCCATTTTTCATTTTACTGGTAACCATTGATATAGATCACTAGATCAGTACTTATTCATGTAGTGTACCGTATTATGCCTGGGTGCAATAAGTTGAATACAATGACGTATGAAATGTGTGCATTTACCCGTACTAAGTTTCATCAATAATTTGTTATTTTATCCACTGTTTCTGTAGTATCTGTTTGCCGCAATTTCATGTACGTGCCACTTGGTAATTCATTTTTCTAGGAAAGTAGGAATTTACCCATGGTGGAGTTTTGAACTACTGAAATGCTATACATGTGTATTGATTTGACATTTTCAGGTGGATCCTATGAACAGTGCTAATATCTTTCTATCATATTATATGTCGCCCTTTTTGACTTTGTTTATTTTGTAGTGTTTTGTACACTGTATGAGGATACCAGTAGCTTCGATATCGTCTGAAAAACTCATTCACAATTCCTTTCTAATCTCATTGACATTCATTCTTATCTGACGCAAGATAAATGCACTGTTGCCAATATGATTGATCAATCAATGACGTTTTGTAAACAGTCATCAAATTCCACTCATGTAGATATCCTGTGGAAACCAACTCTCTCTGAGTCTGAGTAAACACCTGATTGCACTTTGATACCACTCCAGCATTCAGGATATGAAATGATAGTTTGAAAAAAGTGTGATTAAATGGCCCGGCCTGTTTCAACCATTATCAAGGAAAAAAAAGTGGAAGCACCTGTAGAATAATAATATTATGATAGTGTAGAGTATTCCGTTGTTAGGATTTTTAAAGTTCAGGTACGTTTACATGTATAAATTGTTTATATTTTAAAGGGTGATGACATGATTGTGAGATATAAAAAGTGCCTGGTTAAAGATTGGGTTAGGGATTTGCAAGTCCATTACTTCCCTTACATTACAATCCGGCGAAACGGTAGTTTAGTACTTACAAATGGTGTGTTGAAAAGTCTGACATCCATACGTCATGAATTTGTTGTTTTATGAGGAAAACTAATAACGAGATGTTATGAGAATGTTGTTCTTTCTGTGAGTTTCAATTTTGCTCAAAATGCGAATTGCGGTTACTGTGCACCGTAGCAAGACGAGCGGAGCGCCCTGATTGGTCTATCGGCTATCCCCTGCGCAACCTTTGGCTAACGGCTGATCGGACCATTTTGGAACGGCACGTGCACGTTTGACGTCGCGGATTTTTTAAAATTTGCTCCTGAGCAAATGGAAAAAGGATGAAGTTTAACCGTCCAGATTTTAACCAAAACTCAATATTTTACCCCAAGTCTCTATGAGAGGTGTTTATCTATATTAATCTTCACATTGGATATGATTTCAGCTGATTTGATTCATATAGATGTTTTTTGACGTGCAAATGAATAACCCAATCTTTAAGACTGGTTAAGAGATATACTAAAGGTACACCAGCTAGAGTGTATCTCCTGGCTGGAAGGATTTGTCTTACATGTACTTAGGGAGAATTAAGCATGAACATACCAGCACTTCATTTCTTTCGAGGCCCAAAAGAAATTAATCTCATAGAAAGCCACACAACAAATTTGTCTGTCACAATGCATACCAATGCTATTTATTTTAAAATAATTTTGACTAGACAATTTTCAGAATAGAATCCTTGCACAGTTTACTTGATTCTAGAATAGTTTTACCCCAAGATGAAGACAACCCCCAATCATGTCACTAACCTTTAAATTGCTCAGCCTGCTTCAACCTTTATCAGGAAAAAAAGTGGAAATACCTGTAGAAAATATAATATTATGATAGTTTAGAGTATTCCGTTGTTAGTATTTTTAAAGTTCAGGTATGTGCATGAGGATATTTTAATGATGTGTTTAATTTTCACCTTTGTGTGTGTGTGTTTCGTGTTTCCTCAATGACCATATTTTTTTTTTACCTTGAGCTGATAGATGTTGTCAGTGAGTCATCAACATGTGGTTCAACACACTGAGTGATCATGTTTTTACAAGTAGAGCACTCACCATAGGCATACCAAGGAATTTTTTATTATTTATTTTAGTTTTTTTTTTTTGGGGGGGGGGGGAGTAGTTTTATCGGCCATAAATGAAATGACATGCACAAATTTAAAAAAGGGTCATCAGGTCCGCCGGAAACGTGTTCCATGTTCTGAAATGAATCAACAAGCAAAAAAAAAGGGGGGGGCGGGGTCAATAAGTCTTGAGGGCAACCATTTTCTCTAAGATTCTAAATGGGGTGTTTTCAGGAAAAAGGGGGTGATTTGCACATAAAAAGGGGGATGTTTAAACTTCCAACACCACCTTGGTTAGCCTTTTGACAAGGCATTGTGAGTGTGGGTTGTCCCTCACGCCATTATGCCTCTGAGCAGTAGTTGTATCCCGTGCGCCTAAAAAGAGACTAATTATAATGCCTACACTCCTGGCGCACTGAAAGATTGGCTGTTCACCCACAACGCCTTTTCTATTTTACACTCACGAACCAAACTAATTATATATTCAGGACAGCCTCATATGGACCGACCATGAATATTCATTACATAATCGGTTTTATGCCCAATCCAAGTTACGGACCGGTTTCAAATCGTACAGCACGTGAATATACCGTATGGGCCTACTGTTTGAAAAGCAAGCTATTTCCCGTAACACTAGAAGGAATTTGAAGAAACCAGCTATTTTAGTCATTGCAAAATATCTCGTAATTGCATAATATAACCAATCTAAAGTTGGAAAATAGATAGTCAACGTTGATAACACAGTTTCAGAAATCTATTCACCTACTATAAACATGAACGCATCCATCACACGCGTCCAGTGCATACATGTAGCGCATACTGCGTGCAGTGCAGAGATATCTCTATGTGTGTACTATGAATACACATTCTCGCCCGCTGTGAATCGTGAAAGCTGATTGGCTGCCACCAAACGGTGGCATATTTCGGCTGCAAAACAAAGGTTAAAATAAGAAATTCGATGCAGAATAGCAAAGGCCGAGGGGCTTTGCCCCTCGCCTGCTTTGTCACTGGGGTTAGCGCGGTTAGTCTCGTTCCAGGCGCTAGTGGGCTATTGCGCTTACGGGGGAAATCATTAAGCCCTGAGGCCTTGATCAGAGGCTACACCTTAGTATGCTATGGCACTCTCTGTATGATGGTTGTAATGTCCAAGTATAAGTTTTGGTGAAAAGTTAAAAATGAAATTCTTTGCTATTAGTTTTTGGGGGGGCCTGCCCTGTGTCAGCATGTCGCGTGCATTGTGTTTGAAGTGTTCAGTGCTTATCTTCACAAAATCTGATGTTGCAGTTCTAAAGTTTTTGTCAGAGGTGATGATTTATGCAAATCTTTAGATTATCAATGATTTTAGCTTATTTTTGGTTGATAGGTTGATTTCGGGGTGTACAAATCATAGACACAATCTGTAAAGGGAGAAGGCGCCAGCAGCTAACAGGCATAAGTTAAGAAAATAAATGACATTGTGAGTATTGTGAGAATTATGGTACATGGTGACAAAAACAGCCTAAATAAGGGGTACTGTGTGATACTCACACTCATCAAGGCCCTATAAATTAGTTAATTTGTGTTTATTTTACGTCTTTGTTAGTTTTACCCTAACACAAAACTTGCAGAAACAGCTATAGGGGGAGGAGCTTATCAATTCAAACAGTGCATACATTACCACGGTGCGGCTAACACATGTCGCGTGGCATGCATTGGTCACGCATGGTCAGCTCCCTGCAGTGTATGCAATCTGATTGGTTGGCAAGAACTCAAATATTTATTTTCTTAACTTATGCCTTTTAGTTGCTGGCGCCTTCTCCCTTTAAGTAAGGTGGAATACATTCAGGCGCTCATTGAGGCACGGTATGGTTCGCCACAAGTACTAATACTGAAATCGTAACCCATTGGAGATGATTTGATTTCAATGTAACACATATTTTCCTTTGATCCACGCCGAGATATCACATACCTAATCTCCAATGGATTGAGATAATCTTTCATCCACTTTATTTCTAAATGATTAAAAAAGTATGTGCATTTCACGACTTGATTTCGTGATTTGAATGATGGACTTGGTAGTAACTTACTACCACAACTAGCTGGTCAACGTAATGTGAATAACTGCGTCATAAATAAAAATCTGTTGAGTAACCCGACTCTTTATTTCTTTCATTTTTTTTTTCATAAACAAAGCAATATAATCTGAAGAATAATTGCAGGTACGTACATGTACATAAAAGAAGTGCATTGTAATATGTGCTGGTAAAGCAATATATGAACCAACTTTGACAATGAGCTCACGAAATATGATACCACCATGCCTGAATGACGTTTGATAATAATAATAATAAAAAAGAAAATTATGGTCTTCCTTCTGAGCTACTACTACAGGTTTGAATTTATTATTGCCCATGGCAGCATATGAATCGATCTCATGGAAATAAGTTACTGGTATTTTTGTGCAATCCTTTTTGTTACTTATTAAGCAATCTTGTTGTTAACTTCCCCAAACAGCAGTCTAAAATGTTGGTTGAGGGGATTTTATTTATTTTTCTATATTTTTTTGTCAAGAAAGGAATTTTGTGATTCTTGGTTTAAAAATGTAGGTCAATTGATCAGAGTAATGCTATAACAATTTTTAACCAGTTACTCTTCCTTTGTTACTTCCCATCTGTTTGTCTGTCTGTAAGTGTGTTTCTGTCTGTACCTCCTTTGCATGTAAGTTTGTATCTCTCTGTACCTCCTTTGTCTCTGTTTATATTTCTCTTTGTTTGTAGCTCTTTTGTCTGTCTGTTTGTCACTTCACAATCACCAATATCATTCTAAACAATAACGTGATGTGATGGCAATGGAAATAAATCCTTTTCATGAGCCCCAAAGAGAAGTAATTAAATACTCAGGCCTTCAACTGGTCCTACTTTTCCTACTTTTTCCTACTTTTTTGTGAAGATCTTAATTTTCATATTTTCCCCCTAAAAATCCTCACTTTCAGGACTACTACTTTTTGTCCAAAAAAACAAAAACAAAACAAAAAAGCTTTGTGATAGGTTTGATATTTGTTTGGAGTTGAGTAGGCCTAGTCTTTACAGGTTGATGCTGAGAGTACTGTACATTGTAACTACTGTTTGTGAATGAAAATTTGTTTCCGCAGATTTCCGCGTTTTCGTCAATATTAGATTTTTTTCTTCCTATTTCGCATGTTTCCATTTTATTTGTGGTTACTACTCCAAACACTACTTCTAATAATAAATATGCTACTTTCCTCCTACTTTGGTGGATTGAATCCTACCTTTCTTCTTTTTGGAGAATATTGCTCTTAATTTTCTTCTACTTTTTCAATGGAGCATACTGAATATTGAGTCACTTTGGGTCATAATTCTGTTTCTGTCATTTCTATTTTGCTTAATACGGTAGTACCAAATAAATCACATGCCATGATTCAAGTACACAGTGTTTTGTCCATATTGAAGCCAGAATTATAATCGGTACAGTATTTTTTACAGTTTCCAAGTTGTAGCTCACTCGAAATGGCACGGTGATTTGCTCAGTATCTTTAAGTTGAGCAATATACTTAAAACTTGTGTTTGCAACTATACCCGGCATATATATATATATTAATATATATATATATATATATTTTTTTTTTTTTATCTTTTTTTTTTGTGGGGGAGGGGGAGGTTACCAGCAGGAAGTATCATTGAAAGTGGTGGCATACCAGGTAAAGTATGAGGTATGGATTATGTCATATAATCGTTTTCGTTGCACTAGCTGGAAAAAAAAGAATCAGAGCCGCGCACTACCACTGGTATTGAATCTTTCTAGGTCGCAGCATGAGTGCATGGGCACTTGTATCTTTCCTAGCACCCCAAGACAAAGTTTATCATCATCAATTGTTACTTATGATACGTAATTGTTTGACGTAAGAGGAATGTGTGTTGTTGTCAGCATTTTTTTTTTGGGGGGGGGGGCGGGGGGGGGGTTGATGTTCATTTTCTGTTGATGTTATTGGATATCCTTGTGCATACTTAGTCAAAGCAATAATTAATTTAAAAGGGCAGTGGGCATGATAGAATAAGTTCAAAAATGTGTCAAGTAACCAAATGAATGGACACATAATATTCCTAATGATAACAGACGCTAGAGTATATGTTCAGGCTGGAAGGATTTGGTCTTGATTTGTACTACTTAAGGAGAATTCTAGCAATTAATTTAACGAATATTTATGATAACTCCTGGCCCATGATAGAAATGGATGTCATATAAAAGCTACCACACTGAATTCATTGTCAGCAGTATTCTTGATAGATAATTTTGCATGCAAAGAAGAAATGTATGCTCTGATATTGTCACAGCAGATCTTAAACAGCAGATACTTTGATTCCGGAGCACTGTGTCCTAATTGAGGACTACTTTAACTTAGCCATGTTTCTTTAAAGACACCAGGCCAACATTGTGGAGCTTCAAATTAAACAAATTGTCAAATTTTGCTATCTGACAGCACATACTGTTGAATTGACAAATAAACGCTAGAAGTACAAAATTGGAAATGTACCCCTGCTAC
>JZLH01S0074053.1:0-18544 GCA_001188425.1 Eucidaris tribuloides | reverse complement strand
AAATAAAATGGAATCACACACATATGCGCCCTAATTATATACAGTGAAAGTTTCCATTCCTTTTCATCACTTCGTGTGGTAGTTACTGGACAAATGTGCTGCCGTTACGGACATTACATTTTTTGCTCTGGACACAAGCTTTTTTGCCATATGCCTGTATGGTTCATTTGAAAAGTCTGTGAGTTTAGCACACAGTTAAACAGTTTTACTAATAAATTGAAAGTAAGGAAGTGCTAAAATAAGAATAAAGTTAAATTTAGCTTGAACAGATGAATCATGTTCCCTCTTACAGCCATAATTGTGGGCGTTTACGGACATTACATTTGAGCGTTACGGACATTACAGATTGTCACTTTCATAAAGTGGTAGGGGTCACATGATAGTAATAATATTTTGCGTATCTTTTCAGTTTGTAGTACTCCAATAGACATTTAAAAATGTTGCCATAGCAATTTCATGATATCTTTTATTTTTGAAGTTGCAATTTGAGGAGGTATTTGGGGTGTATACCCCCAATACTTTATTAGTTTGTTGACTTTTTTTTCATAGTAGAATCTAAAAAGGCTAAATTTATGTCTGCAATGGATCCGTGATCTGCCCTAAATAAACATGCTTAATCACTTCTTTGACTTTTTGTAATTGATGATCCAAATGCTTAATCATAAAAAATGTGTCATTACAGAAGCGCTTACGGACATTAACACTTTCATTTCATTATCAGCTTAGGACATCCATACCCATGACTGAGCATAACCATATGCCCTAATAAGCTGCTTTATTCTAATTAAAACAAATGCATAATAGTTCAACAAAAGTTCAATATGTCTTTTTACACAAATAAAGGATGTGCTTTTCGCTGTGCTTTTCAGAGTTACATTTATGTCAAGTGTCAGAAAGGTCATTTAGCAGCGATATTATTCATATTCTGCTTCCATAATCAGCTTGCGCAAACAGAAATGGTTCCTGTTGCTCCATTGCGGGAGAGAGGCGTAGCACAAATAACTCTTCCTTTTCTTTCTGTTTGTGTTACACAAAGAAATTCATGCATCCTGGGCTTCAGGACATTTCATACTGCATCCATTCAGAAATGAATCCTTCTTGATCGACAAAGTACTTCGCAGAATTGCTTTTGTCTTAACCATATATTAACTGGGGCGGGGGGGGTCAATTCCCCTCGACAATTTCGCGACCATGCCGCCGCGCCAAAATTTTTCACTGCTGTCGCTCACTGAATTTACTTTCAAGTCCTTGCGCATCTTTTGAGACCGTCTTTTCGGCGAAAATCGGAGCATACCGTTACGACGCTGCCTCGCGACTTTTTATACAATGCCATGTAAACCCCAAAATGCTCAAAAACTATTTCGTGTACAAAATCAATGGAAATTGGCAGGTTTTCAGCCATAAATCATAAAATGTATGATTATTTTGCTTTTTACTGGTTGAAATGAATTGATTTTGTGCTGTTTATAATTTGCAAAAGTGTCCCCAACAAATCTCATCGATAAAAACAATAGAAAACAAAAGCGTCAAAAAACAAAGAATACATAAGAAATTCACAAAACAATAAAATACATAAGCAACATTAATTTCCGATTCAGCCAAAATGTTTTGTAAGATAATCTGTTAAGAAATGTCAAAATGAATATATATTCACCAAAAAATTAGCATTTACTAAATGTTTTAGGAGTTATTTAGCCGGAAAACAAATTCCATTTACACTTATTTGCCATAATTAATTACTAAAAAATAGAAAAAATAATTTTTTTGGAAATTTTACTATTACAGTCGTTTGTAGTTTACATCCGGCTCTATGCGCCACGCAAATTTCGTCGGCGATCGCGCGATCGGCGGCCGAGATCTGAAGGGGGGCGGGGGTCAATTGACACCCCCCCCCCAGTAAAAAACCTTGGTCTGAAATATCCCAGTTAAAATAGGGTTAAATCTCTACATGAAAAGGACCCCCATTGCAAGCCCTACATGTATAAAGCCACGATGTTGGTTGTTCCTCTTCCTTGCATCCTCCTGTTATTCTCCAGCATCACTGAAAAAACGAATAACACTTGCTCAAGCTTGATAAAGCAGTTGCTGTGTTGCAGACCATGCCAAAACGATCAGGAGGGCTATGCGGGAGTAGTACAAGTAATGATCAAGGCTGTAGAGGTATTAGTCAAATCCAAAGTGAAATAGTGCATTGTTACTAAAGTAATGTGCTACATTAATGTTAATATAAGGTTACAAGGTATACTTTATGACAGATATCAACATTACAGTGTTGAATCAAGTATTTGGAATTGCAATCATGCGCAGCTACACTTGTGCATACAAAATTGTTAATGTCCGTCACGCGTGGTGTGTAATGTCCGTAACAGCTTTTTGGGATGAACAATGCCCAACTTCTCGAAAAAATTTCTGGTATGCTTGGTGGTGATATCACATTTTTAGCTTTGGCATTTGGATTTAGTAACAAATTTGCGACCAAAACATAGTGTACTGTAAAAAACTTTTATATCGAAACGTTACGCGACATTACACTTCCAGCGAGCAGGAAATCAGAAAAATTTGAAATAGCCATTTTTCAGAAAGATTTATTCTCTTGCGGCTATCCAGCGGGCATGATTGTTAAAATGCAGTCCTCAGCTTTATTTTGGCAAAGGAAATAATTTCCTGAAAGTCATTTATAGTGACAATTTTTCACATTACAAGAAATAACTCGCCAAAACACACTGAATTTTACTGCAATGTCTTTTACATATCACTTATTTCAATAGCCTCAAAACAATATCTTTTCCGACTAGCCGCCAATTTTTTTCATCAGGGTCATGTTGATGTGACCCTTTCCTGAATACTTTCCAGGGTAACAAGTTGTTCCCTTGATTTTCTTTCCACCTTTGGCGCTTAACTTTTCCGCTGGACATTGCCCATATATTAAACACAATAACCAAATACATTAGTATGAGGGAAAATGTAGAAATTATCCCCATACCTCATCCCCTCCCCCCCCCACGCCCATCCAACCAGCGATTTTGTTGGTAGTTGCTGTTGTTTAATCGGAAATTGATGCATTACAAATAGATTGCTTTGTCTGGAGAATACATGAATAATTATTTACAAAAAACTTCATACTTTTTGAAGGTGTAATACTAAAAGACTCCACTCTATTTATTACTTCATTGTCATCCGTCAACATATTCCAAATTTTAACCCTCTATAGGAAAGGACTTCCTTTTGCATAAAAAATTGTTCTCACCATAGGAATACAAAGATCAAGACCCAGAACCCTCTTTAATGTTGTATCTATTATTAACGACATGAAATTCTATTAGTAAGTATTTAGGAGCCTTGGAATAAAATATTTTGTGCATCATCAGCTGCTTGCCGTTTTCTAAATTCTGACGTCAATATTATCTAATTGAGCAACACGATATAACTGAGTGTATGAAAACGCAGGCCTCCACTTTCAAAACCGCCCTTAAGGCTTTGTTTTTGCTAGTGTTTGCTAACGGTCTTAACACGTTATATTGGCTTACTATACTGTGTCACAGTAATCAAAGTGACATGCGAATCATCATTTATAAAATACAGTAGCCTGATGCTGTGAATAATAAAAGTGCGTATGCGTTCGCCAATAAATGAATATTCAGTGACAACCTTTTCTACACACTGGCCTTTACATGCAGCTCCAGTCCAAGTTTTTCGTCACAGGATCATAGCAAGATATTATCCATGATTGACACTCTTGGGATTGCAGTATTCTTCAAACTTTATATTCATATTTCGTCATTTGAGACAACTTTTTCAGCTTTATTGTGTGTGTGTGTGTGTGTGCGTGTGGTGTGTGTGTGTGTGTGTGTGTGTGTGTGCATGTGTGTGTGTGTTTGTGTCTTTTCAGACAAAACGTCATCAATACTGAAGTCAATATGAAATATGTCCAACATAATTATATAATGACTTCAACACAAGTTTTTGTCTCAAACATATTTTTTGGGATTAGAACATAATCATATCATTTTCAAAAATATATACCGTGATATACTATCCTGGAGCGGTGACCATCTTTATTATGTTTAAAATAGTAATTGATTTCAGTCTTATTCTAGTAACGTGATACTCTGGAAAGGTGCATCCATTAAAGAATTTTCAAGATCTCATTGTAGGGAAATAAACCTTCGAATTTGGACGAGGAAACTCAACAAAAATTACATCGTATGAACTGTATGTGCTTATGTATTTCACCAAAACAGTAAGACTTTGTTGTTCTAGCAGTATATGAATAATAAAAAAAGAAAAACAACAGCTACATTATAATTATATTATATTATATGCTTCCTTTCGTGTATCTTTCGCGGTGTTCAAATTAGTCGGAGTACATTTCACCAAATCATTTTTTGGTTTATGCGTATGGGTTAGTCACGAATGAAATGTTCATTTAGTAAGAGGACAGAAATATTCACTCCCAAGAAATCGTGTTCCACATCATTATTTAAATGTCACGGGAGTGTTCGAGGGAAATTGATCGTTAGCCTTATTCTGCATCAAATAATTTCATATCCTCGATCTGGAGAAAAAAAATCATCGACATCAAAAATTCGATCGGTTTTAATTTAATTTCGGGAAAAACCGCAAACGCTGTTTTCCCTGTGGCAGTAAATTAGAAGAGATTCTCTCTTTTTCTATATAGTGTTTGAGAAATATGACACAAACAGGCTCCTCTAAAGTAGATTTTAATCGCATTATACTTCGTTCAGAGCTCGACACGGTGGCAAACACTGAGGATTTGTCTTTGAATTGCATACCATCAGATGTAGTTATTTAAAAATAAGCCCAGTGAAATCAATGAAATCAGCTGTATTGTGAACATGTTGGTAAGAGATAACCTCTCACAAAGAAGGAGGGCACAAAATTACTTTCAGTAAAATTATTCTCGGATAGAAATAACGATAAAGCAGGGTTTATTGTTTTGAACAGGATACTTAGGAGCCGTCTAAATTCAAGTTATACTGGGAAACATCATGATGATGAATGCAGTCAACTCTATTAAAGGGGATTCATTGACAGAAAATAGATATTCATATATTCTTGAGTTAAGGGTATTATAGAAACACATTCCTCTCGTCCAAGATGATCACATACCCTCTGGGAACAAACTTGTAATGGCAATATCCTAGTAATGGTTAATAGTGTCTGGAATGAATTCGACCGTGGCTACGTTTGAAATATACATACAGAATAATATACGAAGCCCCTCCTACAGACAGACAGACAGACAGACAGACAGACACACACACACACACACACACACACACACACACACACACACACACACACACACACACACACACACACACACACACACACACACACACACACACACACACACACACACACACACACACACACACACCACACACACACACACACACACACGACACACACGACACGACACACACACACACACACACGACACACACACACACACGACACACACACACACACACACACGACAGACAGACACGACACGACACACACACACACACACACACACACACACACACACACACACACACAAATATGTGAGTATTTTGGTGCGTGAAGCACCCCTTTACATTGTTCACGAAAAGATACTTTTTGGTTTTCATTTTTTTTTACCTATTCACTGTGTCCTCCATTATCTTCATTATATACGTTATACAACGCATGATATAAAAGTTTAAACATAGATTAAAAACATGATTATCGTTAAAAAGAAAGGTAAAGGGAAGACTAGAGAGGAAGAAAACATATTGTATAGTTCTTCTTGATTTATACGGTTTTAGAAAATGTAGCAATGTAAAGGTCAATTACACATTTAATTCCTTGCTTTAATTCGTGACTGACATAAAATAACAAATAAATACGTTGTAGGAGAGTGGAGGATTAAAAAATGTTTCTCATTTTATCGTATTTTATTCCATTCATTACTGCCTACTCTTTTTCTTTTAACATAATTGTTTCAGTGATTGTTATCTGCGTAGGGTTGTCCACAATATGATCGCTCTCATCTTTCGTGGGGGAATCACTTAACCCAAGCGCTACGAGAATCGGATGTGTCTTGTATGAACTCTATTCGATTTGCACAATCTCGGAGGCAACAGGTTAAGGACTTAAATCTTAATCGGCTTTAGTTACTTTCAAAGATGAACTATGATAAAAAAAATAAATACTTTGTTAATCATGATTTAATTGTAATTTAATTTTCGAGAAGTCATTAGTGGTATTCGATTAAAATACATTCACTCGCTATATATCTCTATGCCGCGGCGTTGATGTCACAAAACAAGGGCGTAGGCTGGTTTGGGCACGGGGAGGTGGAAGCAAAAGTGAGGGAGGCTGCCCACATTTTATTAGACGGTCGGAGACTAAAGTTGAGTAAATCGAGCGTTGAAAGCAGAAAAAGTGTACAAATTTCGTTTTGTTTGCCAGGGAGCGAACTCCTATGCTCCGCGGGGAGGGGGGGGTGCACGTGCACCAGTGCACCCCCCACCAGCCTACGCCCTTGCAAAATATAAAGATGCATTTTTTAAGATTCACCATTAAGATCATTCTGGACGTGAATGTTGTACATGAATGTATATGGGTCAAGAGAGTGGGGCTCCATATCAAGTAATGCTTTTGCAAAGGTCACGTATGAACGTATTCCGGCATACGTTTTAGCCAAAGAGCATATTTTGTACCCATGTTATGCGTCTGTCTGTATCGTGATATCTGATTTACATGGCAACGGTGACCTTTCCAACAGACATTTTCATTCTTCTGAAAATAAATGCAAACGCCATGTTGATTAGATTGATTGCCATTTTAGTCCGTCGCCCGTAGAATTGAATTCTTCCTCGACATATATAGTTGCCTAGCCGATCTTTATTAAAGGTCAGGCGATTAAGATACACCCTAATTCTATTTCACACACACATAAAAAAATCATATGTGTGGGTGGGGGATTTATCCGGATGAGTGGGCTAGCTGGTTGAAATACGAAGGAGGACAACTGTTTACACAACTTAACAACAGGATTATCAGGACAGACTTACATTAAAGCGCAAGTATAGTTTTGGTAAATGGTAAAAAAATAAAATTCTTTGCAATTGTGTTTTTAGATACACCTATATGATCTATTAATACCATGAAAATTGCTCGCTCTGAAACGTTATCATTTTTGAGAAATTATACTTAAAATGTGAAATATCGGGGTGGGTAACCTCGAGATTTCCCATAGGTAATGTACACAGGCTACCGCTAAATGCTCTCCTTCAATTAAACCATCATAATTTGCCACTAGGCCTATATGATGTTGTTTTCTCCTTTCTGGGGTGACAATAGAATACTTGTGACAGATTAACAAAAATTTGTCGGATAGACCAAAACTGTACTTGGGCTTTAAAGACACTATTTCACATTGTGGAAACACCATTTGAAAATTGTCAAACTTTGACATGTAACCATATATGATATTGATTAAATGGACAAATAAAGACCATAGAACACTACAATTTAAACAGTTATGCTGCCACCAGCGAAATATACACAGATGAATATAAATATATGACTGTATCTTGGTGGAGAACAGGAATGGTTGCTCATTGATTTCACTTTTAAAAATCCTTTCCTGGTCGTTTTGAAGTACACGTTTTTCCTCAGGAATTCATTTTTGTACCTTATCAGAGACCTGCATATATCCTGAAGGATTATATAACTCATAAAATTTTAAACTTGAAGCATTGTTAAATTGTGTCTTTAAGCCGATATGACGTTAACATGATCGTGTCCGCGCGAAAAAGAATACACATATCACACGTGTGCGTTTAGGTCCCGGGATGTTTCATCTCATCGTGGATATTATACAGATAGAAACATGTTAGTACGTCGGACATTATATAGCCTATATCAGGGCCGACGCCAGGATAAAGTCTCAGGAAGGTTGAAAACTGTATGGGGGAGGGGTGAAATTTGTCAAAAGACCCAAATTAAATGAATTGCACTGCGAAAACCCAATGATTTTCTCAATTTTGACTATTTTAGGGGTTGCCCGCTACCTCTGACCCCCTCCCCCCCCCCGTGGTATCACCCGTGATACATAATATCAAGCTATAACTAAAATATCTGCGAGTACTTATGGAAACAAATATTAAATGTCAATGCCGTCAATATCTTAAAAGCCACAGGTTATGGAATATCATTTACTACACTGGTGCACGTACATGACCATAATGATTTCAGACGAGTGGTGGCCATGGACAAATCGCCATAAGCCCTGGAGGCGACATCCCGGATATTACTTGGTTCCCAGGCGTGTCTGAAAACGTAAAAAATGGGATTTGGACCATGGTGTCAACGACATTTTTTTTTAGAGAAAATGGTGCAGTTTTTCAATCTAAATTGTGATTTTTTATTATTTTTTTTTTTTTAGAAACGGAGTGTACTCTTTTCGTCTAACATTCGATTTTTGAGAGAAAAAAATATACCTTTTCAATCTAAGTTTCGACAATTTTGAATGAATGGGAAAGTTTTTCTCGTCTTGTTTGACGACAGATTACGCCATTTAAGGTCCCATTTTACGACCAATAAGTGTCATTTTATTGACCGTCTTCCTCGGGGGAGCTGGTGGAAAGGACATTTGAAAGAAAGTCATTTTGAATATTTGATTCAAACCATTTGTTCTCGTATTTTGCATTATTATACACTTTTTGTTCGTTTTTTTTAATATTTTTGATATTCTAATTTGTTTAATTTTTTAATGTTTTTGTCACTGTTGAAAACCTGAATTATACAATTTCACAAACAAATATGGGTTCTAACAATCAGCAACGTTAAATGGAAAACCTATGTAACTCCCCGATGGAACAGGCAAAGAACTGATTAATAACTCCTATTTTTTTTCTCGAAGCTTACACGTGTCATTTTGGTTTTTCGAACATTGTCCGTCGGTTATTATACCCTATACTCGAGGAGAATTGCTGTGTCTGGAGTGTTAAATTTAACACCAAGGGTGTTGCACAATGTGAATACCGGAAAAGTGTTGATTTTTTAACACCCTTGGTGTTAAAGCCAATGCTTTTGGTGTTTGCAATAATTCGTTTGGTGTTCAAATAACACCCATGGTCTCAAAATTTTACACCACGTCTGGTATTTATTTTGTGCAACACCTTGGGTGTTAAATTTAACACCCCAGTTTTTGCAGTACAAACCTGGTAGCGACTTCTCCGTCTGAAGAAAAGAAAAAAGTCTCCAGGTCAATCCAGAATCGATGACAGGCAATTTATTGTAAACAAAGAAAAGGTTCACTTCCAACTTTACGTGAAGTACAACATAAAATAAAAGGAAGGAGACCAACACACTCAAACAGCCGCACATACGCATATACTCTCACCGCAAACATTAAAACACGACAATTTACACATACATACATCATAAACACACAAACACAAGCACACACGCAAACACATACATACATACATACATACATACATACACACACACACATACCATCACATAGACAGACAGACAGAAACAGACACACATACACACACAAACACACATACACACACACACACACACACACACATACACACATACACACATACACACACACAAAGAAGAACTCAGATACATTGATTGGGGTACACCTCTGTTCCCCCATTATACACAGACACAGACACAAACACATACACATACAGACAGACACACATACACACACACATACATTCACGCACGCACGCACACGCACATACACACACATACATACACACAGTCTGCAATAGTATGACATCATGGACTCATGAGAAAATAATTGAAGAAACGATTGTATTTTCCCAAATGTGAATTATGTAGTATAATGTAATACTTCTACAAAAGGCCCACACCAATGAACTCATACACATACACCTACTCACTCACTCTAACATATATGCACATACATATACACGTTCCGAAACACACAGACCCACACATGCACAAATACATACATACACACACATATACATACATACACCAGTCATAAGACATAATCTCCCTAATGGCATGTAGACTAATAATATAAGGTATGTGGGCTTATGGAGGAAATAAATGAAGTAACTCACTGTTGATAAATTACATATTCCAGTGGCACTGAAGGATATATGGTTTGAATGAATTAGTGTAATATAACTGTGACCTGGAGGCTAATTGGTTTTGCCCATCTGACACAAAATATCAAACCCAAATGAAATCCAAATGAACAAAGTCGTCTGATAATCACATAGGAAAACACACACACTAATACGAATACATGGTCATCCGGTATACTTGTATCACTGTTTCGTTCATTTTTATTTTGTTCCTTTATTTTTGTAGAATCTCAGTCATTTGGTTTCCCACAGGTAATAATAAAAATTATCGCAAAAAAGTGGAAGGACACAATTGTTTCATAAGTAATGACATTGCGTGCACGTAGTGCAAAACAGAGTCTAGTCATAAATCCACCAAGATTGGTAACCAACGAATATGGTATGAAATATAATCTTAACGTAAATCAGATATTCATATCGACGATTTCATAAGAAGTTTGTATTAATGCAATGAAATGCAAATAACGAACAGGGGAGTAGTTCAATTCAGAAGAGACAAAATCACGTGTAAACTGAGTTCCAAGAATAGGTATCAAACATCACGTAAAGACTCCTAACGGAGACGAAAATTAGGATAAAGATATATGACACGGCATACACTAACCCAGATCTTTGTATTGAAGTAAGAAAAGATTTGTGAGTGCTTGTATGGAGTTTATGGGATGATGTGTAAATGTTTTTTGTGCGTAAACTGCAATTCCTTTTGGATTATGCTGTCGACATTATGGTGGTCTAGTGGGCAAGGCTATTGATTACCTATCAGAAAATCCTTGGTTCGAATCCTCCAGTGGTATTTTATGTTTTTTTTTTTTAATAATTCAAGTGCATCCTTTCGTATTACACAGGAGTGCAACTTATACACAGGAACGGCGCCAAGGTAAAATCATGGGCAAAATCCCTTGGATGGCGAAAAGGTAAAAAAAAAAACCCTAAATCTAAATTTCATGAATTACACTGCAAAAATTTCATGATTTTCTGATTTTCAAGCTTATACATGTTCATCACAGTTTTGTCTTACAGCTCACATTTATAATTTTTGTGTGTGTTTAATGTGATCATGCAAATCTAAAGAAACAATCATAACTTTCTCTGATTTGTTGTAAATGCCACTAATGAAAGAAAGTTCATGGACAAAAACAGGTACGTTAAGTCTTCTAAATGTGAAAAAATCAACTATTCATTTACAATCAACACAAACATCGGTTGCTAGTATCGGTCATTTTTTTTAATAAAAAAATACGTACATGAAATAAATTCGACTGTTCAAATTAAGAAACAAGTGGTCCAATATACATCCCGTCAAACGCCAAACCAGCAAAATCCGCTATACATAAAGATACACAGTACGCTGCAAAAAATCCGGCATTGAATTAGCACTCACGGTCTTGCCAAAATTACGAGAAAATAGTCAATTTTTAACAACCTTGATGTTAAAAGCAGTGCGTCTCTTTGCCATGCTTAAACATTTACATTATGTAAATACGTAAGTATACAGAACAAAATACCATCTAATAACCTTTAGCAACATATTGGAGCTAGACACTCGGTATTAGTGGAATCATATAGTGACCGTCAGACTTTGATTTGGATTATTGTCTCCATAGAGACAAAAATACACTAAACGGGATTTGTTGTTTTGCGTAGTTTTCAAATTCTAGGTAATTACTGATCTTCAGATTTCACAGACATGTTCTTCATAAATAGCCTAATAGCATGAGTGATTTTTGCTGTGCTGGGGCAGGACTGCAAATGATGTTCACTGCCTTTAATTTTAATATTCTTGGTGTTTGACGTAATAAGTTAGTTATCTATAGATAACAACCAGGTGATGAAATTAAGTACTACATCTCGTATCTCTTCTGTTTAATTGAACATCACATTCTTTGCAGTGGACGTTATACATCTTCCGAAATGTCATGAATGACATTTTTCACAGATTGGGGTCAAATTCACATCTGTATATTTTCACCGGGTAGAGTACATTTAGGGCCTGTAAAATGTAATTCTGCACATCGGTGCATATAAACGTCTCTCCACGCGTATACGATTTTGTTTGTTTGTTTTTTACTCGATGCGAACGTGTATCTTTTGGTTTCCTAGGGTTGAATTTTCATTTCTTAATGTATTGCTTTTTTAAAATGTAGGGTTCATAATTACACTATTTTTTTTTTTACTTGTGCACCTTTGAGAACTTACGTAACTGAAATATCTTCAATATAGATATTGATTCTTTTAAGTATTGTTCACAAAACAACACATATCCCCATTCCACATTCTTATGTGTGTATCTGTTAAATTTATGCCAGCACAGATCGCACTGACGCATTTAAATGGATGATGATAGATGATGATGCTATTTTATTGGAAAACAAAACACACACACAGGAAGACCAACATGAGCACATAAATCATAATGGTTTCATTTCCATTCATTGGGATGCACTGCAGTGTTATAAATCATCGAGTCTGCAGAGCCTAAGCGGATGTGAACTGAATCATTTTGAGGTTCAACGAGTACATATCAGTCTTTTCATTAAATATTAATCTTGGCAGATTTATTGCTCTTGCGGAGACGGGTTTGCAAGATAAATAATTCATAAAATACTTCTCCGCAGACACTTCTTCTATGTGGGGATAATGTATTAAACTGTCTGCGATCATCTGATAATAATGTTGAATCCATTTGAAATGTCTCACTCGTAAATATATTTCACATTGTATCCAGTTTCACCACCGAGCCGATATTGTAGTCTGATTGTCATCGATATTTTACATGTTTTTGCCATTTTGCCATTATTTTTCTTTGCTTTCAAGAATTTAAATATAGGTGCACTTATATATTGCAAGATACGCTCTACTTCTTATGGAGAATAACTGCATAATACCACATTAACCTTGAGGTATACAGGGCGTTCAAAAAAACTTATACCATTTTGTTTTTATCTGTGTGTTTTATTTCATGAAATAAAAAAAAAATGTTTTCAGGGCTCATAGAGAGGATTTGGAAGTTTTGTTTCGTACCAATATTTTGACATTTCATTGAAGATGGTGTTCAATAGGGGGTAATGAACAAAAATAGCTGAACTGTACCTGTTGATCAAGTCAACTGTGGAGACACAGCGGCAGTATGCCAGACGTTTCAATATATTAAATCCGCCCAGCAAGAGTAAGAGTCTTTACAACGTAAAAAAAAAATCAGAAATCATGGAATTGTGCTTAATTTGAACAAAAATCCAGCAGGTAGACAGTAGTGTCCGCACCGCGCAGAATGCTGCTGCGGTAAGAGACGCAATGCCTGCCAGAACCGAATTGAAAGGACATTATTACAGCATCATCCGTATGCTGGATCGAAAAATCTGAAATTCAGTAAAACTGCCACTGTGACTGTTATGATCATCGTATCGATGCCACACTTTGGGATATAAAATTCCCAGATGTCTAGTTTAAGAGACAGGATTCCTTTAAAAAACTAATTGATACTTCTTATTTTATTCAAAATCAAAATGGTAGATTTTTTGGGACGCTCTGAATCATTATGTATGTAGATTGCGATATAGTCCTCAAGTGTATAGCCGTTTTTTGTTCGAAATTCTTTTCAAAGTATACAATTAAAATACAAAGAAATTCCATTCAGATTCTTTCATGGTAATAACATAGATAAAGAAATATTTCACAACTTTTACCCATTTGATAATTCAGTGTGAATGATCATTTTTCTTTTACTTGTGATCGAAAGAAGAGAGGACATAATGGATTTTGAAAGTCTTATCCTCCTCCGGAGTGAATGTGTATTTTGTTTGATCGTTGCAGTGAGCGAATTTCAGTTTCAGGTCCGTTGAAAACTGAGAAGTATTACACTCGTACCATTGTTTATCAAGATAATTGTACTGCTGTACTCGTGTTGGATAGGGCTGCAAATATTAAAGGTAAATGACATGATTGAGGGTAGTCCTCAACTTGGGCTGAAACTACTCTAGAATCACGTAAACTATGCAAGGATTCTCCTGTGAAAATCTTCTAGTCAAACGTTGACTCATTCTAGAATAACTAATGTCTATTGTCCCTCGTGGCAGGCAAACCTGCTGTGTGGCTCTCTATGGGTCTTATTTTTATCGTGCCCCGATAAAATTAAAATACTAGTATGTTCATGCTTGATTCTCCTTAATAAACAAATTACAGACAAATCCTTCCAGCTGGGAGATCCACTCCAGCTAGTGTGTAGTTGGTATACATTTCAAATCATTTGGTTCTTGAGGCATTTTTCAAGTGTTCCCAATCATGTCACTAACCTTTAATAGTTGATTTAAATGCCAACCATTAATGTCAACCAAATGTGCGACATGTTTTATATGCTATATTTATTTACAAACATGATGGTTGGTAAAACCCCTAACCAACTGATCCGTTTTTAACAGTATTTTTTGTTCTGATGAAATTGATCGAAAAAACAAACAAACAAAAAACGTGCATCAGAATTTTGAAAGTCTACCTTTACCCTCAGTGATGGGTTTGCATGGTGATCATTTGCTGTGAGAGAATTCCAGTTTTACACACTAAGGAAAATAGGCTCAATTTTGCACCTTTAAAGATGCAGACCAATGTCACACTGGGAGCACCTTTAAAAGTGCAGCTTTGCACCTTTCTGAAAGGTGCAAAGTTGCACCATAGAAAATAAAAAAATACTCTTCTTTTTCTTGCAAACTGTGTGTTTTCTTGTGTGAACCGCAATTTACGTTCATTCCAGTGCTATTTATAGTATTTACATTATAATACACTTTATTAATTAACATTTACAAATATTTAAAAACTCGTACAAATATGACCTTACCGGGGCTTGAACCTGCGACTTTCCGCATGTGAGACGGACGCTCTACCCACTTGGCCAACACGCTGGCCGTGAAGGTGTGTATTTTCACATAATTATATAGTGTTGAAGCCGAAGGTGCATTATTTTCGTCCTTTAAAGGTGCAAACTTTGGACCTATAGGCTGTTTTTTGTAAAATATTCAAATTCCATGCATACCTTTTTAAACAAAGGTTGTTTTTGGCAACCTGAAAGCTTGTCTGAGCTTGTCCGACATGGAAAATGGTATAATGTTTGCAAGTTGCATTTTCAGTATTGAAATTGTATTCATAGAAACAGGTGAAAGAAATAGCTCACACCAGGCTTCGAAAGAGAAAACACCCATAAATTTGCATAAATGTGCACCTAAAAGGTGCAAACTTGCAAACATAATGGAGTGGCGCTCAGCCGTGAAAGGTGCAGAGTTTATCGAATACCGCCGCAGAAATTGCTCTGCACCTATTTCCGCAAAGTTGCACGTTGTGCGCACCTTTATTTCTTAGTGTGTAGGTCCGTAACTCGCAACATTTTTATTAACGGAATTTACATTCTTGCTATCACTTTGGAAACATGTTCAGAGGTTAAACATGGTGTGTCAAATCATTAAACATTAGTGTCAATAATCGTTACATTCTCTAAACACATCTTTCCTATCAATTTCTAAACACTGATGTTAAATTGGTAAACAATTCTTTTTTTACAGACTGTAGTCATGCTGGTTCAGGGTGCAGATATTCGTGGTTGACTGAAATTGTGCCAGATGTTTGGACTGCAATGTTTATTATTCAACATGATGGTCGGTAAAACCATTTACCAACTCTATCATATTTATCGTAAATTCTAGTTCTAATGATTGAATTTACCAATAGATTTACCCGTGATCGAAAAAAAGACATTAAAAGAATGTATATACAACAGGATTGAAAGTCTATTCTAACAGTAAGTGGTTGGTGTTGCGTGATGTATTTGCTGTGAGCGAATTTCAGTTTTAGGTCCGTTGAAAAGAGAACACTCGTATTTTTTTCTTGACAAAATTGTACGGTATACAGGCCTACATGTATACTTCTTTTGTCAATGTACTCTTAAAGAACGATTGATAAAAATTAGTAGTGTTAGTTGGTTGTTTTCTCAAATAATTCTCCATATGCTTCAATAATGGCCAGTATGAATGATATCGATACTAAGAACAAAATGGTCACTTACTTACCCTGCAGGGTTTCATGAGAGTAGGTATAAGATTTAACATGTTCTATGCAAATCGCAAACAAATAATTATTTTTCATGAAATTTCCCTGTTCCATTCTACATTGCAATTACCAGCAAAGTTCATAGCTGCAATTGGAATTGTTGGAATATTCAACTTATACTCTTAAATCAAACCTATACTGCGATATTGCTATTCTATAAATAGTCTTCCGTGAAAATTGAAGAAAATATAGCACCTCAGCGTCATACCTCAAGGGTTGGGGTAGGATTAGTGATGAAAATATTCTCACTAATAATGAGCAACAGTAGATGAATAAACGAGTTTCAAGGAAGGTTGTAATCCAATCAAAGTTTAATCTGTGGCGCTGGTGAGGACGTCGTTACCACGAGTAAGTAATTTATTTAATTTGGATGATGAAAAGTAAAATTAGATTATGTACTTCGTTTCGTAATATGATAAATATTCATTGCACATAAAAGTTAATCCTTTATGCTTAAGGTCTCAATAATTTCTGCATCTCAATGCGCGCGTCGTGTATCAAATTATGAATCGAGTTTCACGCAACAGGACAATGGTCCCCGCCATACGCCATGTACTTAGTACTAATGGGACTGAGTGATATACTGTATTAGTATACATTATAAAGTTACCAATGACCAATACCGTTTATGTTTATTCTGGGTGCTGTGCAATTCGTGAAATAATCACTTTTGTTCCTATTAGTAATTATTAATTAATTAATTTGAATTACCGGTTGTCACACAAAACGTATGCCTGAAAAGTCAGTGGTTCCTGATAAAGTAGGAACTGTATAGCAGGGCCTGGGAACGATTTTTTTCAACCGAGGGGTGGCAGAGATTATATTTTCGCAGCGGACCCCCCCTAAAATTTTTCGCGGCCAAAAGTTTTTTCGCGGCCAAATTCGCAGGCCAAATCAACAGTGGGAGTGGGGGCGGGAGGGGGTTGTCGCGGAAAATTTCGCGGCGCAAAAAAATTGTTTTCAAGGACGGCGCAAATTCGCGGGCCAAATCCAACAGAGTTTGAAGAAAAGACGCTGCGCAAGTGGGGGGGGGGGGTGTCGGCGGAAAATTTTACGCGGCCAAAAAAATTTTACTTGCTTCAGTACCCCCAGCACCCACCCCCTTCCCAGGGCCATGAACTTTAGCAATTGAAGGTCGATCAACCAGACACAAATTAACATTGTGGAGCTTGAATTTAAAAATTGTCAAACTTTGATATCTGAGCGACATGGCAGCTTAAATTTACAAATAAAGATCCTAGGATACAAAAGTTGAAATGTTATTCTGCTACTGGCAAGATATGCACGAATAAACATCACCCTTTGAATGATCACTGCGGTGTAGTATATAAAATAGCAAAATCTACACACAGTAGTCTTTGGGAGGAAATGGGCAGTACTCATAGATTTTCACTTTTTCAAAGCACTAAATAATCATTTTGAAATACAATTTTTCGGGCTTCTTTTGTGCACCTTATCAAAGCCACTTAAAGCATGGAGTATTATGTAGCTCACATTAAAAAAAAACACTGTGGTCATTGTTAGCCTGTGGCTTTAAAACCCAAGGGGTGGGATGATGTCCACTAGGATACGGGCATCTTCTTGGTGAACTAAAAGTAGCAATCTCAGCAGCACAATAGGCTATCTTATCACTTTATCACTTTACACAAAATCGCACCATCGTATGGGTGTCGTTACTATGTTTATTTAATTAACTTTTCAGACAATATGACCACGTTTTCGGAGCATTGCAAATTCTTAATACCTCTTTCCTCCTATTTCCGTTCACCTCCTCCTCCCCGTCCTGCTATTCCCCTCCTTCTCCTCTCCTTCTGCTCCTCTTTGTATTCTTCATCTTCATATTCATCTTCTTCATCATCATCTTCTTTTTTCCTCTTGTTCTCATTTTATATGCTTGTAGCTGTCGTTAACTTCTCTTTACATGTATTCCTCACCAGTATATACGAATTGCAGTAGATTATTTGTTGTCAATTATTCAGTCAACAATAAGACCTTTAAATCACCCATACTGCATAAATTACAGAAACTTGTATAATACGATTGCAGAATTGTTAACATATCTTCAATGTAATTGCTACAGGTGTTGGTTTATGGACTTAGATTAATGGTAAATGCGCTCTCTCTCTCTCTCTTATAATCACCATATTATAATCAACCGTCGCAGAATGTGCACCACTTGCACTATTAGGATGTATTTCTGTCACATGACAGATTGACCCTATTGACCCAATAAAATGGAACTTGTCCTCCTGAAGTGCCTATTTATACTTGTGGGTGGTGAGAGGAATGTAGATGAAGTGTCTCTCTCTATGCAAAAT
>JZLH01S0074022.1:2306-12307 GCA_001188425.1 Eucidaris tribuloides | reverse complement strand
CTGGGCAGATTTAAATGTGTAAACACAAGGTATTGCACTAACATGAAACACACACACACACACACACACACACACACACATACTACACACACACACACACACACACACACACACACACAACAACAAGACAGACACACACACACATACACACACACCACACAACACACACACACACACACACACACACACACACACACACACACACACACACACACACACACACACACACACACACACACACACACTACACACACACACACACACACACACATACACACGCACGCACAAGCAAACAACACACACACAAACACATACACACACAAACAAACAAACATGAACATTCAAACACACAAACGACACACACTAACACAAACATACATACACATAGACACGCAGACACTCACATACACACACATACACACACACACACACACACACACACACACACACACATACCTACAGAGTAGTCAAAAATACGTAAAATTCAAATCTAAGATTCAGTCTAAATCCAAAAATCGACCGGCTTTAAACTACAGCCGTCGATGGCCCACTCCGATTCCATGCATTTTAGAGTGTATAGACAAAGGTGTTAATACAGCTCCAACGCTTTATATGTGTTTCATTAATCGTTTAAATTCTAAAAAGGATTGTGAATTTCTAACAGAAAATGGCAAGTTGTTCCATAGGCGAATTCCTGCGTTTACAAATGTATTCATATAAGAATCGGTGTGGCAACGATGTGACTTTAAAAGCCTTTTGTTGCTACTTCTTGTTTCTCTCTGGGTAACGTCGTCCAGAAAGACAAACCCATTAACAACATTTAAAGCCGAAACACCGTTTATACATTTAAACACTAAGCAGGCCATTGCTTTGTTAAGTAAATCAGGTAAACTTGGCCATTGTAGTTCACTAAATACCGGTTGAGAAGGTGTTTCCCTCGAGTGTCTGGAAATTAAATAAGCAGCTCGTTTATGGAGCTTATTTAAAACGTGTAAATTATTCTGGGACCGCTTGGACCATAAATTGCAACAGTATAGGACGTGGGGTAGTATATAACCCCAATATAACTGAGTTAGATGATGGGTTCTAAGAATATTTCGAAGTCCACGAACAATTCCTAATTTTTGCTTCACTATTAAGGATACATTTTCAATATGACTTTTAAACGTCAAATGACTATCAATAGTTACTCCCAGACACTTAAATGTTGAAACACATTCCAAATATGTCCTTTACGGAGACTTTAAGTGTCGCGATCTGATAAAGTCATATTCTTTGACGGGAGCCAACAAGCATAACTTTAGTTTTTTGAAATATTTAAATCAATTTATTTTTGAGCAGCATCTTGGTGTAGCTCAAGCATGCATATCTTCAAAGTGTCACTTATTGTTTCAGTAGCATCTCTACTAACAACAAGGGCAACATCATCTGCGTACATAAATATATTTCCTACTGATAAACTTTCAGGTAAGTCATCATCATAATTATAAACAAAAGCGTCCCAAAACCGATCCTGTGGCACTCCAGTGCTTACGTCCCTGTATTGATTGCACTCCCTTTCAACTGACACAAATTGACTTCTATCAGACAAGTATGAACGAAACCATTTCCACACTGTGTTCAGAGACATCCACACTCAGAAAGCTTACGTAACAATAGTTCGTGATTAACTGAGTCGAATGCCTTTCGCAGATCGATAAAGGCAAGGCCATTAACTTTACCATTGTCAACTTATGGGCTAAAATCAATTAGAGAAAAAGACGTTTCGCATGAATGTCCCGCCGAAAACCGAACTGATTGCACAAAGCTTTTTGTTTGAAATTAAAAAGTCGTATAGATGCTTGTGGATTGCTTCTCTAAAATCTTAGAGGTATACTTAATAAGAAATAGGACGATAATTCTCGAACCCCAGTTTTATTACCCGATTTATGTATAGGTTGGATTCTTGCGATTTTCCTGATGCATCGGTACATTCCATTCGACAATGATAAATTATATATAAAATTAAACTATCAAGTAATGACGGTAAGTCAGCGACTTATTTGAATAAACGGCAAGAAATATCATCTGGGCCTGTAGCCTTTTTGAGACACCAGTGTGAGACCTACATGTGAAGCATAGCTGTAGCTCCTCCACAGCGCAGGGAGCGGCACGACGAAATGTATAAAAGTAATTGTGAAAAAACTAGGACATGATTTAATGAGTAAATGCATAATATCAACAGGGAATTACATACCTTTCCGTATAGGTTACATTTACAGCACCATTGTTTCAATTTCATTATATAAAAACTCAACATTTACTGAATTTTTTCGTGGTTTTGGTGTGCGGTGAAAATCGCTGCTGGCATATGCCAGCATGACCCCGGGGGGGGGGGCACTCAACATTAATTGGGTGTACAGGGACGTGCCGCTTTGACGACCCCTTTTTCAGACCCAGATTTCCGTTCCAGACGCATCTCAATTCTAGAAGTCACAGAAAAATTTTGATTTTTCCATTTCCCGAGACCCCCATTTCGCGCGTGCAGTTCCAGAGCATAGCATTTGAGGTTTTCTGAAGCCTTAGCTCGGATCCAGTTCAGAGACCCCCATTTTTCGCTCAAACCCGTTCCAGAGCCCCCGATTTTCGATTTCGTGCGGCACATAAGGCATCACTTTGTAAGTCGAGTGCCCCCCCCCCCCCCGGGGCATGAGCTCCCCTTAATTGGCTAAATGTCGACAGATCGAGCAAATCGCGGAGCAAATGAATTGCGACAAAAGTACTATTTACGGCTCTCACTTCGCGGCGCGGCCAGAGCCAGGCATTGCCATTTCAGCACGGCGCGCCGTTGGCGCGCCGGAACTCGCCGCGCTGCAGTTCCCGAGCATAGCATTTTTAGGTTTTCTGAAGCCTTTAGTCTCGGATCCAGTCCAAGAGACCCCCATCTTTTTCGCTCAAGCCCGTTCCAGAGCCCCCGATTTTTGCGATTTCGTGCGGCACATAGGTATACCATTTGTAAGTCGAGTGCCCCCCCCCCGGGCATGAGCTCCCCTCTCTGATGGCTAAATGCCGACAGATCGAAAAGAGAAAATCGATGGAGTAAATCAGATTGCGAAAAAGTACTATTTACACGGCCCTGCTTTAAGAGTACTATTTACGGATCCGTAAATAGTACTTTCTCACAGACTCGCACGGTAGTGTGTTTATTTTTCATCAGTGACATTCTTTTAACCAATCAATGAACAAGAATATATGAATGCAGTTTATAAAAGGAATATCCCGAGGACTTCCGAGGAAAGAATTACTCATAAAATTCATGTTGCCCTTTTGAAAACTAATTGTCCACCCAACATGGCCCACAAGGTGTTCACTACCCCGTACCTGACGTTGTAACTCTGCAACAAAAATCATTGATGAATTTGATGCTCTACGCCAACAGGCCCCAATGATTTGCAGGGCTGTGCGGGAGATGGAGAAACGAGCTAATCTCTGTGTGGAAAGGAATGGGGCCATGCATGTTGAGGGGCATAGGATGTAATGTTTACAGAGAGACACCCTTCAGTAAGACAATGGTAAGTTGTGATTAATAATTTCATTATTTCATTTTGTTAAGGTAATTTTTAATAAGATGCCATGATTCTTGCAGTGTTTAAAACTTGCCCCCAAGTCCACTTTGGCCCATTGTCCAAAAAGAATGATTACTCAGCCATCCATGACCATGTATGAATGATAAGATACCAATGGAAAGAGGAGATAGGTGGCTTTAACGTGTTACAACAAATTTAATTTCATCCTTACCCGTTGAGGTTCGATATTTACAGGACAAACTGTGCTGCATTGCACCTTCTGATTTAGACACCGGTGCATTATTAGCCTTGGAATCTCCTTGTGTCTTTGTACTGCCACCATGGTCCTGACGAACTGCTAGCCCATCTACATCACGCAATAATAGATACACGTTCATACACTTGGAAAATAAATAATTAAAAAATAAATAAATACGCGATTCATTCACTAATATATAGGAACCCATAGACAAGAGACAATTGAAATTGTTCAATTTAAACAAGGCTATGAACACAGGGGAAGCCTTATAGTTTAATATTTTATGTGGTAATTTGAAGAAAATATGCAAAGATATTTTTTGTCTAATTCAACTTTTGACAAACACACGTACCATACTGAATAATTGAAAAATAAATGAATACACGATTCATTCGCTAATATCTAGAAACCCATAACATTTCTCGTAATTTGAAAATAGATTTCAATAAATTTCAATAAATTTCAAAAACATAAAGCAAGTTACTTCACTGTGATATTTTTTTTTAGGGGGGGGGGGCAAATATAAATACAACACCTCTGCTGCAAACAAAAAACACTTGAAATCGTTCAATTTAAACAACGATAGGAACACAGGGGAAGCCTTATAGTTTACTATTTTATGTGGTAATTTGAAGAAAGTATGCAAAGATATTTTTGTCTAATTCAACGTTTAATATACACACGTACCGTAAAGGATGTTTTTTAGGGGAATTTTTGGGAATGAAGAGGGTGATTGAAATGGAAATTTTGCCAATGTGTTGGCAGGTACGAATGACTCATTAGACACAGAAGGGCGATCATTAACATTTGACGCTTGATACTTCAATTAAACTTAGCAGTCCAAAAAAAATATCACACCAATATTGTTCAACCTGCACTGGTTTTCTGTCAAGGATAGTTTTCAAAATTCTTCTTTTTACATGTACCGTTGTAGTCATGGAATTACCCCAGCTTAATAAACTGAGCTGTTTAAACTTCATTAACGTACCGGCCCCTTTCTTCCCACAACAGATTCTTACACTCAATCAGTTGTCAAAAGATCATGGAATATATATATTTTTTAATCTAGTGCACCACATTTTTACGAGAAAAGATAAAAATTACTACCTCCAGAACTCAATTTAAATCTATTCGGAAAATTTACCTCTGGAAATCTGCAGGTAAACTTTGAATCTCTCCTTGTTGTTGCAATTGTTATTATCATTATTACCATTCGCAGTAATAGTATTTACGGCATCAGAAACTTTTTTAATAAAAAAACTGTGCGGTGATCTTAATTTTTCAAATTACCATCTCTCACAATTCCTCACAATTTAGTGTTAATATATGAATGCGCGCGTTCCTTTGGAACGGGGGGGGGGGGGTAATCCGTCGAGACAATTTTGGCGACGGCCAAATTCGGGCCCAAATAAACAGCCGAACAGTCGCTCACTCGGGGGGGGGGGGTTGTTGGTGGAAAATTTTGGCGGCCAAAAAAATGTTTTCGCGACTAACATTTTTTTCACGGCCAAATTTGTGGCATATAAGCAGCCGAAAAGTAGCTCAGTGCGCGCGCGTGTGTGTGTGTGTGTGTGTGTGAGGGGGGTGTGGTGGAAAATTTGGGGGACCAAAAAAATTTCGCAGCTCAAAATATTTTTCACGGCCAAATTCGCGGCCGAATAAGTGAATATATTAGGGGTACGAAATTTTCCAAAAACGGTAAATTTGCCGTAATTTTCAATACTTTGAAGAAATGGGGGCGGCCGCCTCCCTGCAACCCCCCCCCCCCCGTGGCGCCGCCCCTGCTTTGGAAAGCTGACAAAATGGAGAACGGATTAATAATAATAGAAAGACACACCTCTTGACCTATGTCTTTTCCTTCTTCCTTTCGCGTTTGGCATTTTCTCGTTACTAACAGATCTGTGTTTCAGCACCAATTAGAAAGCTGTTGCAAAGAGTCAAGAAATATTCATAAAGATTACAATTTACAAGACATACGAATATACATATTTTGCTTAGATATAGATTGCCCTAGATAAAGTCTCAAAGGTTTTATATCCATTTTACACAGACCTGCATGAAATACATGTATGACGTTGCTCGAGTAAATCGGTATATTGAGAAAATTCAGTGTCAAAATGTCTGAGTTCATTTATTTTCCGTATCTGGTGATTCCGCTCGCTTTTTACGTATAATTCAGATTAAAATAAACAGAAACTGGGGTTTTTTAATTGACACAAATTCATGTTATATACCGGCTGGTGATTATTGTTTTGATATATTCCCATATAACTTTATGGCCTATGGGTATAGTATAAACTAGGGCTAGCAGAATAACAATGAATGATAATTATCATCATCTACAATCAGAGAAGGGTATCAAATAAACTTGATTGAATGCCAAGTGCAGTGAGCATATCCTAAGGAACATGAAATGGTTATTATTATTGAATATTTTATTTCACTGTCTATTACGAAATCGACTTTTATTTGAAATTGCATACCGCCACACATATATTTTGTTTTTAGAATTTGCATTGAAATCTATCTCCTTGTATCCCGGCCTTGTATTAGATTAACCGATCGTTAATACAACTTTGCAACCATTTTAGCTTGGCATTCAAGTTCAAGTAATGTATTATCAGACAGATTAATAAGTTTGTGATTTTTTCACGTAGATCAGAAAAAAAATGTTCGTCATTGTGTGGATAATGGTCAAAAATGCGATAAAATATGCAAAGTGCATTACAACAGCACTGACCACTGGATAACATTACCCCTGTGCAGTCTAACATTAAAGCTGCAATTGTTTGGCTAATTACTATTAGAAACAGGTTCAGGAAGCTACCATCCAATATTTTAACAAAATTACGAGAATTCAACCGTAAACTGTGAGGAGTCAATCTTACTTAATTGTATATAAAGGGTGTTTCACTTACCGAGTTATTCAAAACTCTGCCATCCAATTCCGCTTTCGCATTATTGCCAAATGAAAGGAACGATGAGGAATGTTTTCTGATGACTGGTCTTTGATAGAGAAAAGGAAAAAAAATGCAGTTCAAAGTATTTTCTAACATATATAGTTTACCCTTTCTATTCGTTCTTTGTGCCCTAGCATAGTACAAAAACTAAATAAATTTACACTATCAGGTTATTGTTCAATGCCGCCTTTGCGCTTTGCAAACTTTGAACCTTCTCTTTCCCTATGATTTGGTATAACATACACCAAACTGTAAATGTTTACATTGCTCGCTATGATCATTACAATTTACCCAATTCTGCAATGTTTCTGGCCATGCACGCCATAAAAATGTCAATTGGAGATTTGCAGGACAGTTAATTATATACAAAACAAAGACAATTTACGATGGACTAAGAACCTTACAGAATGTTAACCAAAAATACGCCAAGAGGAGGATATGCGAAGATGGAATAACGTCACACACCATCACGAAACATAAAAATATAATGGCAGCAAACATAATGAATAGGAATTGATTGAGGAGGGCTTCATCTAACTGAACATTGTCTGATGATGTAAACAAGTTATCAAAATATTTGAAGGTTTTTTTCAGTTCTGGTTTTGTGTTGCCCATTTCACTCAAGCTGGAAGGAGAGGAATATTACGCACACCACGGGCAGGGGGGCAAAATACATCCTTCACCAATGATTTACGTGACATTCAAAACACTCACATCACGAAATACGCGCCAAGGAAGACGACGACTTTTAACGCCACGATTACTAATCCTTGCTCGTGTATTAATGGTTAATCCTCCAAGAGGTGCATGGGGAGTAGGAGGAGTAGGAGAAAAATAAAATGCAGTAGAAGTAGAAGACGAAGACGGAAAAGAAGCAGTATCAAAATACAATTGCTGTGTGAATACAGGAGGAGTCAATGTGGAGGGATGTGAGAGTGGTAAGGATGGAAGATGAGTGAGATAAAAAAAAGAGGACAATAAATGAATGTAAGAAAGAGATAGGGCAATATGGAGGCGGGATTGTGGTTGAAGAAGAAAATTAGGGGGAGCTAAGTCTTGGTGAAGGAGGAAGTCGAAAGAGATATAAGGTGGAATTATAGAATGGAAGAGTGTAGAAAATGGAACGATTGGCTGGGATATGAATGGGTTATTAAGACGAGGGTGAGGTAAATATGAATTGAGGGAGAGGTCAGAGGGGTGAGCAAAGGGTGGATGACACAGGCATGATAATGTGAAAAGAGGACAGGAAGAGAATGGGAGTATATGATAACGGTTAAGTATGGCAGTAGAGATGATGGAAGAGGATGGAGACAAAAGTTTGAAGTTAGTGAAGAATGGAAGTAAACCTGATATACAGAAAGGTGAAAAGACGATAGGAGAGAGAATGAAAGGAAGGTGGTGGAATTAGGTAACGAGGAGAAGGGAGTGAATCGTGAAAGTGTCGGCGGCTAGAGAAAGGGAAAAAGGATGGAAAATGAGGTCACAGAGAGAGAGAGAATTAAAGGGAAGTGTAAGTGAAATGTCGGGAAGGGGAAGGTGGGAGCAGAGCGTAATACTGGAAACGGGAATAGCGAGGTCGTGAGAAGTTTGAGAAGCATGCAATATCACTGAAGCAAAGGAAGTGAAACAGTATGAGTTCGAAACGAGGGTATGAGATGGTGAATGGATGTTAGGAATAATGAGGGAAAGATCTAGATGGGACGGAGATTGGGGGGATGGGGGAAGAAAACACATAGGAGATCTTGAAGAAAGGGAAAGTAAGGGAAGGGGTGTAGGAACGCGGGGAGAATAGGAAATGGCGTGAAGGGAAGACTGGAAAAAGATAGAAAGTACAGAAAATTAATGTTTTATGACAAGCCAAATCTATTCTTTCTTACGACCGATAAACCATCGTCTTTCTATAGAGAGAAACTGTGATCGCTGAAGTTCACTCACTTGAAGAAGCAATTGCTTCTTTTGTGACCAGTCTTTGACAGTTTCCAGTGATAATATTTAACGTCAATTCAGCAATTATCCACTCAACCCCGAATTATTATATATCAAGCGAAATAACCTCCCTCCCCTGCCTCATGGATAAAGCATAACACCTCCTATTTTCCTCGTACACTTTGTTTCTAACTATTGCAATGCTCTAAAGGTACCTGGTGGCTTTGACAATAATATATGAAATCAATGTGTTTCAAAATAATCAGACGAAGCAGAGTAAAAAATTAGACTTACCTTTCTTTCAAACTGCGTCAAAATATAATTACACAACTTATTTCCGATGCAGTCGCAAATAATTACAGACAGCTTGAAGTAAATCTTCGATGCGCCATATTTAACGCGGGTTTTTCCACAAAAAGGTATTTCCGGGTTTAAAGGTTAGTTAGCCGTCCAATAACTATTCGACAACGCAACAATCTAATCAATTTTATCGCTTTGAATATGAAACCCGCTGATCCTTTGTACTTAACAAACGACAAATGATATTACTGGATTTTAATGTCACCATATTGTACAAACAAGAGCAGTGCAAAGTCCACAACTGTCATGAAGTGAAACATACTTCATGTATTGCTGTAACATTTCAGATTGCGAATTTGAACTTAATACTTCATACTTGATGGAGTAAACCCTTCACACAGAAAGCTATAGCGTGATGGCGTGTGGTACATGTGCCGAAGGGGGTGTGAAGTGGTAGTGTATGTGTATTACATGAGCAAAAATGTACAATAAAATTTTGCTTTGTGTTATGTGCAAGTAGAAAACTGTTCCCCGCCGTATAGAGTACGATGGGGCTCACTGGAGGCTAGCATCACCCTTACAGCTGGAAGGGCAGCCTCTCTGAAGCTATCGATGAGGGTAGGAAAGGGAGAACTTAAAGGCGTCAATGGTTGCATTTGGGACAGCATACTTCAGGTCATGATCGTACGAAGTAGCATGCAGGAATTACTGTGGGTGGGAAAGAACCGGAGTGATACTAACTGATGGTGTATTTTGTAGAATAGAACACACCGAGTTAGCTACAAGGCGTCGAGTGTGGCGGGAATCCCATCCGAGTGATGTTACAAGGCGTGAGGATGATGTAGTTTCTGTAATCACAGTACGTTAAGCGAGGAGCTGTTTTTGTACTTGCTCAAACCCTTTAATTACTGTGGTGCTCTGATCGAGACTTCAAGCCTCTGATGCATATTCTAGTTAAGAGCGAAATAGTGTTGTGTATAGGCCCTGGCCTTCACTTCTTTTGTACATGAA
>JZLH01S0074020.1:37766-51521 GCA_001188425.1 Eucidaris tribuloides | reverse complement strand
CCCCCCACGAATTTAAGAATACATGTATGCATAACTATCTAAATTTTAATAGTCTGTTCTTGTTTTTTTCTTCACACACTATACTTCACTTTTCCGTATCAAATAATCCCAATATTTTCATTGGCCTGGTAATAGGGCGCAAATTTGCAGTAATACAAAAAAGTGCAAAATACCCGCAAATTTGCAGTAATACAAAAATGTGCAGTGCGCCAAAAAAGTGAACATCGTGTCAGGTTGTAGCGCCTCGTACTGTTTGTTAAACATATTTTCCAATTTGTCACTTTCGTTTTTTTTTTGGGGGGGGGGAGGGGACAATATATTTGCCCCAATATTTTCATTGGCGTGGTAATAAAATGTCATAATTTTCGGCGCGATCCGCGCGCAAATTACAATGTAGGCTCGAGCAAGCGCGCCGCAAAATTGAATATTGTTTAAATATAATGGATTTGTAGCGCTTGCGCTGTATTTTAAACATATATAATTTTTCAATTTGTCAGGTTTTTGGGTGAGGGGGACAAAACAATATGAAAAGATTCTTATAGACATGGGTCCTATTTTTCAAATATTTAATTTTTTACGGCACGCTTTGGGCGCAAACATATGCTATTTTCAAGTTTGGGGCGCGCGAAGCGCGTCAACAATTTTTGAAACCCTCAATTAGACATGGGTGGCTATTTACGGCAAAAGGACCCTTAGATCTGCACTCTAAAAACAATCTAGTTCAATGACTGACTGTATTTCCCAGTCAAGTGAAATTAACTTGAAAATCAGTTACTTTCCAGTTACATTGGTCCCTTTTACTATATAATCAGTCATTGATGAATAACTATGTGAAATAGTTACGTGAAACGGGTTTCCCTTGATGCGCTTAGGGAACAAGCGCGATCGCTTATTGGCCCATTTCTCTTTGCGCGTGAAGCATCTTTGATGAAAATACAAATTGTATAGTCTGCGCTGCTGCATTACGTACACATGCACCGTATGCCATGCACCGTATACCTGCGATGCACGTTACGTACCGGGGATATTACGGTGCGTCGATTCTGAGCTAGGGAACTAGCTAGCTGTACAACCTGGCCGACATGGACGAATTTGTGACGCAAAAACTCCTGAAATGAGGGATGGAGGATTTGGTAGACATTTTCAAGGGTAAGGTAAGACTGCAGTAGGTCTACATTTATGAGGATATCTGATTCAATCGTACGAAACTCGTAGCCTATATATGAAAGTCGTAGAACGTAAGTCGTAACGTAACTTTGTGACCGTTGAAGATGCACGCATGAGTGTGAATGTGAGCCGCATGTTGACACTGACAATGGCGCGGCGCGGCACTGATTCATTGTAGTCTACTGTCTGTAGGACGGGGGTTGTAATTGTATTTCCGGACGCTGTATTTATCAAACTTTGCCGAGTTTGCCATTTGATTCTTCTCAACATAAATCTACGCATCAAATTTCACTAAAATTATTAAAGTTTGTCAAAATTAAAGTGCAAAAATCTTCATGAAGACTTGTAGTTTATGTCATAATTAGATCTAGTTTCTCGTTTCGAATAACAATGTTGCGCGTTTGGAATTAATTAAACTTTAAGTGAAGTCTTAAGTTAGACTAGTCTATAGTGTAACGTTCGAATGATAAATTGACTTTAGATCTAGATCGGGTAAATGGCACTTTACTGACAATATGGCCTAGATGTAGGATTAGGCTTAGGCTGCTTATTAGCAACGATTAGCAACGGTGGCGCAAATCTATTTTAAAATGTAGGGGAGACATCTTCATCCGCGGCGAAAGCCAAAACTCAAGTCCAATTTTTTTCTCGCTCACGCTAGTCGCCGAAAAGTCGCTCAGGCGGGAGGGGGGGGGGGGGTTGACGATTTGTTTTCTCCCACATCCGAGGTCAGAAATTTTTCTCGCGCACGCCAGTCGACGAAAAGTCGCTCGGGGGGGGGGGGTTGTTAATACAAATTTGTATCATGACATTTTTTTCCTCCAAATCGTTGGGGGGAGAGAACATTTGATATTGTGTCCCCCATAGGTTTGTATTCTATTATACAATGTAATTCATTTCTCTGATAAAGTTGTGATTATTTTGATGATGTGGCATTGGTGACTGAAATGTATACTTGTTTTTTGTTGTATTTTAAATGTTTATTGACACCATTGTAGATAAAGAACCCCCATCATTTGTTCACTGTCCTGGGGATCAGACGGCGGTTACCCTGCCTGAAGGAGAAGCCAGTGCCATTGTTACCTGGGCAAACCTGTCGGCCAGGGACAACACTGTGAACTACACCTATCCTCCAACGCTTCCTCCGGCAACCCAGTTTGAGCCCTGGACAGACCATTAGACAGGACCAATCGCTACATAATATATATAACGACCGGACAACTCATCAAAACTCAGCCACTCGCCTCTCGTCATCACCGACTTGTAAGCTGCGGTATATAAATTGGAATACATGTTTTTGAAGCAGTAACACGTGGGCCAGCAAATTTGGAGAGACCATGGAGTAGAAGAGAGACTGAAAAACTGTTTGCTCCTTACTTAGAAAAGTGTCAAAATCAAACTTAAGGCAGTAGTTTCACCTCAAATTACGGGAAAGTCTTTTGCTTAATTGATTACAGAGTATTCGCTCTCAACTTTTTGTTAAACATGTACACAGTTCATGAATTTGGCAAGGCTAATATAAACTATACAAAAGATACAAAAGACGCACTTTAATTGCCTTGTAACACATTAATCTGAAGCCCTCTTCAACTATAATATGTAGTTTCTTTCATAAGAAGAATTTAAGCCATACCATAGCAGGCGAATTTCTATATTTGCAGTTGAGTATATTTTTATTTCATGAAAAATATTGTCATGTCGTGTTCTATTAATAACTTGCTCTGTAATGGAGCTGCATGTGATCATTTTGATGAATTGTAGAACATTGATGGTGACTGAAAATGTTCATTCCTAAAGCTTTTTTTTTTCTATCATTGTTCGTCCTTACTTTCCCAACTCCTTTCTTCCTTCTTCTCCCTCCTTCTTCCCATTTCATCCTCCTTCAATTCAATCCTGCCACTTTCCTTCTCTTATTTTATCATGCAGTTGTCTTTTTTTAATTTGTTATATTTCAGATCAGGAGAATCCTTTTTGACTGACTGTCCTTCTTTATTTGCGACCTGCCCCTTGGTATGAGTAGTCTATACATGACCCCTAGACATACAATTCAGGTGGATTAATCACCATCACCCTGAAAAAACAGTTTTACACCAGGCCAACGCATTCTCAATGCGGATCCACTACTATGCCCTTTAACTTTTATCTTGTACAAAGACTGTACATGTATATTGCCGGTTCAAACTCTTGTACATGTATACCTTGTAGAAATAGGCAGATTATGTACCTATTGTGGACTTTGCTTAAAGAAAATAAAAGATGAATAACAGAAATGTGTGGTAGACAATTCATATCGTCATTGTAAAAGTAACTATACCTAATCTAAGATGTGGGGAAAATGGTCTTTAATTTCAAGAATGAAAATGATATTTCAAATCCATTTTGACTGTCGCAAATCGGTATAGATGACCCAATATGTTGAAATTGTTCAACGCTAGTCACAGGTATCTCGAACAAACCGTCTGACTAGCTCAAATTAGGATGAAGAGGCGACACGTAAGGAACTTGACCAAAATGTAAGTCAAGACTCTACTTTCTATGGAAAAACGGTGTTTTCATCTTGGATAGATACAAATGATTGCTATTTTGTTTTTATGTTTCTTATGATTATACTGATTGGGCATGCTAGTAATAAGGGTTGCTGGTAATCAATGTGTTGGGGACCCTCTGAAAAAATTGTTGTGGTGGACAGAATAATCCGCTCACCACGTGAGCTGGTATGATATGATTTTTCCCCACAGGAATCGTACTAGATATTACTTGAGCTTTTTGTGATTTCTGCAGTAATTCTTGGTTTGAAATATTCATTCTTTTTTAACATTTTACACCCAAATATGTGAAATTTGTCACAAATACAAATGTTTCCATATTTCATTTATTCCTTACCACTACGGCACCTAAACAATTGAAATTTTCAAAACCTGGATTATATATAGTTTACAACAATCAAGAATACAATAACAGCACCATGCATATTTAATAATCTTCCATGCTACTCGAACCATATTTCAAAAAACCACATTGTTACTGACCAAAATATTAGAATAACTTCGCTAATGATATTACATTGTGTTTTCACTCGATAACTTATTCTTCTTTTTAAACGTTAAACTTTAAAGCAACATTTTATTCAGTGGCCTACACTTCCATGTGATCTTAACACGAATATTAGTACATTTCTTTGTATTCCTTTTTGCTTATGTACCACGAAACTTCGCCAATCCGCGTGTTGCTGACTGGCGGCGGGTCTGTGCCACAGCTGTACTACATCGACAAATTTAAATACACAAACCTCCATTTTATTTTGACCTCTTTTGATAATTCTCTCATAATCAATCTCATGTAGTGATGTCAGCTGGTCGGACTCACCGCACTATTAGCCGCCCTCGCTAGAATCCGCCGATCTTTATATCACATGCCTCAAGAGTTATGAACATGTTTATTGCCAGGGAAAATTATACTTGAACTTTCTCATCATATATTTTTTTACCGTGTTATCGTTATTTGTTTTTTTTTTTTTGGCCAAGACTGTCATAGTGTTGAGTGTCAAGCAATTTTATTTTTCTGTGTGAATCCAAATATACAGGAAACGAAGTTTATAATATTCCGCTAGGCAACATGTAGCATTTTACTAATTACTTGATTTTGCATTATTTAATTTTTTATATTTTTTTATATTTCTTTAAGGTCAGTTGTTTAATTCGTACTCCGTATTCCATCTTCCACCTATTTTACCACGGCGGCCCTGCGACTTAAAAGCTATATTAAGTAGGCGCCCAGCATTGCCTCTCGATTATCATGTACAGTCCTTTAAATTTGGACCAATTGTGATTTATATGCCATTGTTTGTGCTTATAGTTTCAGGATACTCAAGTGATAAGATCGATTTAGTTAGTCTATATATTGTTAAATTAATCGATTTGTAGCACTTCGCTGTATTTTAAACATATATTAATTTTTTGCAATTTCGTCAAGGTTTTTCGGTGAGGGACAAAACAAATATGGATGCCCCATAATTTGTCCTTGGCTTTAGTAAAATGTCAAATTTCCCGTGGCCGCGCCTCCGCCGGCGCAAAATATCACATGTACAGGCTAGCAATGCAAGATGGATATTGTTACGTTTAATGGTTTTGTAGTGCCTTGCGCTAACTTTTAAAACATATTCTTTCATTACCTTTAGAAGCATTTTTCAATTTGCCAATATTTTTGGATGCTGACATGTATGTTTAGAATATCTATGCATAGTCACTTTGATACTTGACGCAATTCATGTTTGCGTGCGCTCACTTTCCAAATTAATGCCTTCTCCTTTCATCCCAACGTGTGAACACAACCATCCAAAAATATACCAAATGAAGTGGCAAAAGCTAAAAAAAAATTTCAAAATATTTCTGATCGCATACCGCTTTGCTTTTTCCCAAACCATTTGCTAATTGCTAGATTTCCTTTTCATAGTATGTTGTTAAAGATAATAAAAAATTTTATATGCCGCTCCATAATTATCACTTTCAAAAGGCCACTTCACGAAGACTATCTGAACAGAGCTTAATTGTTACTCCCCCCATTAGCCATAAGTCTAAATAAAACAAATAATCACATTCATCAGATATTCTGGACTAATAAACTATTATATATATTTGCTCAACGCTCTGCAAACCACACACTCTATATTTGATTTTACTATATAATCTTGCTTAACCATATATATCGGATATATCTTTTTTTAACATTTTTTATACTTGAATTGATGATACAAATGCATCTTTTTTCCTTACCGGATGGGGATGGGTGTGATCCAAACACAAGACCTACAGCACCCGAAAGACCTAAACTACCTGGAACATCCACAGAAAATCTCCTTCAAAAAAATATGATATCCAAATTATTACGACAAATTTGATTTGATGATTTTGTCTCTAAAGTGTCCCAAATTGCTAAATTTTAAAGGTGTATAAATATACTGCTTATTCTCGCTCCTCATTCTCCTCAATCCCCAAGCTCTTTCGAATGGGAGCAAGATTAAACTTCCCCAGACAAAAATGTAAATTGTTTAAAGGAGAAACCATGGCAGCTCCCTTTCATTTCGATTTACCGAGTTTTCACCATCTCATGCCATGCCAGGATTTTAGTAGCTATATTATTAATTAGCCTCTCGAGTCCTGTTAACGAAGCTTCCAAATATATCCCCAAAACTTTCATGAAAACGCTTGCCCATGTCACGATTCCTCCTTCCCAAAGCCATTATACCTCTCTCGGATATAATTGAGCCAGAATCACCAATAATAAAAACTGCGAGCTCCCATGAAATATTTGGACTTAATTAGTGTCACTAAACTGAAGCTAAAACATATAGATTTTCGTAATGCTGAATATGCACCTTTTTTCTAACCAAGGCAGGCGAAAACGCCCATCCCACGAGCCCTACACCCGAAGCGGTATCGTATTTTGTCTTAACTTAGACCCACATGCTTCGATTTAATGACAATTGAAGACTGTATGCATAAATAGTGTTCAAGAGCCAAGACAAATCTTGCCTAAAGTATAGGACCCCGTATTATCAGCTTATGCTTAGAAAACGTATTTTCCATGTTTTGTTTTGTTTTCTTCAAAAAGTCCTACACCTTGGCATATTTCCGGAGATAACTCCTTCACATTTTTGCTCTAGAGCAAACGCGCTGCGGAGCCGTACACTTGTTTTATGGGCCATATTTCCGCTTTGCCGAGCTGAGCGACACCTTTTAATGAATTGAATATTGCAATTTGCACAGCCAATGAAGCTATTGTGAATTCTATGCAAAACAGGAAAAAATTATTCAAAACAACGGATGAATAATAATCAGAAAGAATACCAGACCTCACCGACCCCGAAATGAAATGGATTGTAAGTGTGTTTGTCACTTAGGCCAAAAAGCATATTTGATTGTTTTTAAAAGGGGTTGGGCGGAATTTCTTTGCTTAGTCGATCCTTTCATGTCTGGCCCGTCCCCCCCCACCGATTTTTTGAAGAAATCCCCCCCTCATGTTACGCAGTCGGGCATATTTCACTACGCCCAGTCAGCAAAATGAAGGAAAGGGGAGAGAGGACAAAGGGCCAAATATAGATAGGGAATTTCCTCTCTAAGACCCTCTCCCTAATATCACCAACCCATAGGACGCGCGTCCTCTAACGGGTAGGTAGTTTTGGGGGGGGCTGTGGGAGGATGTGGGGGCTTAAGCCCCCCTCCCCTTAGAAAAAATTTTTTGGGCTCCAAGCTCCCCCCCCACAAAAAAAAAAAATGAATTTTTACTTAATAATTTATTATGAATGAATAAACTATAAGTAATTCATAACAAACACTGATATTGAAAAAAAATAAGATACACAAAATTCTAAAATTTGTATTTTATCATTGCTCAAGAAACACGTATTTTTATGCGTTTCTTCAACATGTCTTTCCCCCCCCCGCTGGTCACTTCGCTCCCTCGACGACCCATGTACATTTTTTCGCATAGGCCTGTTTCCTCTTACATCTTTTTAACCTGAGTACAATCTTATAATCTTTATAAAATATACCTTTAAAAATCTAGTATTTACATGCTAAAACCAATCGTCTTTTCAGTGTATGCGTATTTTCCCAAGATGCTTCCCTTGCGTGGGAGAGGGTATCCCCCTCCCAACACCTTCCCTCTCGGTTGATTTGTCCCCTCGGAAATACAAGATTATTAACAGTTTTTTCACATGTCTGCTACATCTTTTTTAACCGACTACAATCCCTAACAATCTTAATAAAATATAAACTTTAAAATATGTACTTTACCCATGTCTAGAAACCCTTTTTTTCCAAAAGTCCTACCTGGAGAGATATCCCCCTTCCACACATTCCCCCACTCCGAAAGTATAGTAGTTCGCCCTCCTTTCAAGTGTATGACTTACCAATCCCTAATCTTGTAAATTCTTCCACCGTATACCAGTAAAAGCTTTATTTTGCCAACTATGAAGACTAGAATCCGTGACATATTCAATTTTTTGATTACATTAGTTTATAGGATGGGTGTACGATTTCTTTATGCGTATTTTAAAAAATTCTGCCGTGGATGGGCGTTATCCGCCTTCTGCCTCCAACACTTTCCTCGCCCCGCTCGTGAATTGATTCGGCTTCTCCCCTCGCAAGTGGGATGACTACCCAATCCCCACTCATTCTAAAAGTTTCCTATACGCAGGAATAAAAAATATGTAATATTCTCTATGAGCCTAGATCACGTATTATTCTATGCAAATACTATTCAAAAAGTATATACCTCCGTGGGGAGATCCATTCTCATTCGTGGCGGAGGAGATATTGTCCTGCCTTCCCTTAACACCCTCCCTCGGCAAGATATGACTACTTAAATTTACAGTTGTTTTCACTATACTTACATGCTATATCCCCTTTTTGTATAAAGCCTGTCTAGACAATCCCAGCAATTAATCTTGCAATTAGAGCACGTCTTTTTTCTGCTGCGTATTTTCAAAAAATTTCCTGCCGTGGGAGGGGTATCAAATCCCACGGCCCAACGGCCCACCCTCCCTGTATTCAAAATTGGAATCTTGAAAGCTTCTACGCCTCTCTGTGGCTAGAGTGTATTTGAGCTTTCATCCGAACGGCATGTTACTTGCTGTATCCCGACAAGTTATCACTTATGTTTTAAAAATGACCTGCTACCAATTCATAGTTGTCAATGCACTAAATTGGTAAAATAAAGCAATGGTAATGAGCATTATTTATAATTATTGTTGACGTCTGTCCATTTTACAAGAAATTGTTTATCAGAGTGTTCAAAATTAGGCTCCTTAAAACCGCTAGGAAAACTCATAAGCTTCAGGCGGCTCGCGCCGTGATCTCCGCCCCGGGCCTTTTGCCCGGACCCTACCAGGCCCTAAGACGGGCCCCTTGGCCCCCACCCCAAATAAGCAACATTCCCAGGTGCCTTGCATATGTGATTTTCCCCCCCCAAAAAAAAAATCAAAAATTGTTAAAATGATTTTGCGCCCCTGACCCCGTCCGGACTATAATCGCAGTACCCCCCGGGGGGGGGGGCGGCGGTTTTATCGCCGAAGATAACAATCCAAGGCGTTGCTTCAATGAAAAACCGTAGAGCCCCCAACGCTTCCAAGGCTGAATTGGGGGCCTGATTGTGTCAATTCTTTCTATCAACCACCTAATAGAATGATAGAAGTAATCATACCATTTATAAAAAATTACACTTCATCACTTATAAAGACATGTTTCATAAGTTTTTGCACACGCTAATCTCGCCTTACAACTAATTTACGTAATTTGGTCTATTGCTGTTATGAGTCTGCGTATTGCATTTTTTTTTATTCGTATTGGCATAACGCTACAGTTCGCTTGAAGTTGAATACGTTAATGACGTCGTCCTATTGTTATACATTGCATTTTCCTTGTATTTACGTCCAAGATTTTTTTTAAGCAATTACATTTTACAAATTGTTTTTTAGTGACTGCTCGCAAAACTGTGTTATCACCGTGCCATGCGCAGTGACGTTCGGAAAATTTACAATGGCGAACTTTTATTCGTCCACAGGAAGAAACGTAAAGTCGCAATACATATTCCATGATCGACCTCAAGTGAGGACCTCTTTTTCTGGCGAAGCTCTGTGTCGTAGTTGGTTCTGGGAGGTTCCCATTGAGTAGAGAAATTAAAAATAACTATAATATGTGACTTGTGACTTAGCCATGTTCCAGTGCAAATATGCTCTTATGTCTTTAATCGGTTCCCATTTTCATCATCATGTGAGCAGAATTGAACGAACAGAAAATACGTTTGAATATTGACGAATTGAAAAATTTTGCTCATAATACGCACTTGCATCAGCGAATTAATTCCGTATGGTGAATTGAACCGACTCGAAAGTACTGACAGCGAATCAAAACGAATTAAAAACGTCTCCATCACCATTTCATAACTTATTCATTCAACTTACATACAGCTATCTGCTAATCAACGTATACCATCGTATCTTTGTCGAGGCTCATATTCGCTTAATACGGATTACAGTCTGCGCACTGAACTTCCAAACGAGTCAACATGGGTGTCTATTGTGCTTGCAATTTACATTATACATATACCTTCTTGAAGCTCGACGTCATTTGTTTGATCCGCATCATTCGAGTATGATCTACTTTCCCCCAGTAAAGGCCGAAAAAATATTCCCGAAAGAGAGCCAAGATTTCGTAGTTTGCATAGTATTAAAAGTGTTAAGATAAAACGATTAACAGAAAACTGGAACACCCAAACACATAAATCTCATATTTGTATAATTTGAATTCCAGTGCAAATTGATTGATGGGGCAAACCTATTACCTCAAATTAATAACTTAGCTGAAGAAAAATTATTGTACCAACAATAACATTAATATCTGGCTAACCTTTTTATATCAGCAATTCCTATTCCGTTGTGTGTAACGCGGGTGCGTATTTCAGAACGTTCTAATTATAATGCGTGGCTGTATTAAGGATTTTATCCCCCCCCCCCCGGCTGGATTATGCTAAATTATCCTTATTTAAAGGAAATATCTTTCTATCTTTTGTTTGGGCTTTGTTTTAATATCAAGGCACTTACATTTTATTTGCCGGTATCGCTGTAGCATCACCATGGAAACCACTTGGGACACAAAACAGTTCATGCCTCATTTACACCTACGACCACGCCTCTTTCTGCTCACCAAAAAATAGCGATAATTTCTGCAAAATTCACTATTCGAAGCTTCGAATATTTTTACATTTGCATAATTTCTATGCTTCGATCTCTTATTCGTTTCCACTTTTGCCACTGTACAGATTCTCTGGTATGAAACCACCCCTAGTTTCGTTCTCAATATTCATGTAACAGATCGAACTACGAATCTTCCGTCGGTTCTCTCCATCTTCTTTCACCACAACTTTCGGCCCTCCAAGCATACTTTGCATGTATATCCCCCGAAAGAATTATTCTGCATATTATTCCTTGTTTTTTCGCTTCCTATTCTTACTAGCATTCAATCCCGAGACTTTCCTACGCCAATCATTTTTCAACATTCTCCATCGACTACTTTCAGATGGTTTCTGTTTTCTATTTTGACTTTTCGCTCCTCTTATGTTTATGCGTAATCTACTTATATTAGTCTAGAACTTTAATGCGTATCAACAAATTACACTCCATCCTCAACCGCTCTGGTTTTCGAGGTATTTATAAATTACGAATTTGTAGTTTACTTTTGTATCTATTTGAATCTTGATTCTATAAAAGTGATGAATTGAGAAAAATTTGATCAAGAGGTGGTGACATATAATAAATTAAACAATATAAACTTAATCAAGCTTAAAGTATAACAATATTTTCTACACGTTTAAAAGAAATGTGAACTATACCGATCACTAATATCCTTAATTACACATTTCACCACACCATATCAAAAATGTTTACTCAATTTTTTTTATGGCATTAACATTTACCTCCTAATGATGGACCGAGACTCATTCTTTAATAGTCATTTAATTTATGTTTTTCATCCTTTCACTTATAACGATCTATTTTTGGGTGGAGAAAAGCACTATGTATCACTCATTCTTACGCACTTTTCTTGCCTAGCAAAAACTGCTACCCAACATTATTAATGCATCTAATACTTACTTTCGCCATATACCTATAACTTTTACTTTTAATACCTATATAGTTACTACTTTCACATTCACACCCTCTATGATAGTTATAACTTATTGATAACTCTTCAATATCGTCAGACCAAATCTTTACTACGTGACTACCATGTTGCACTATTATTACTTCTGTGCTACTATACTCCTATTACTAACAACAAAATTTGTACTACTATACTTACTATATAACTTTACTATATACTATTAGACATACCACACTATCCCTTATATATTAGACTACTATAATTTTTATACTAACATACTACTAATTACTGCCTGATACTACATCGCCTACTAGTATACTTATCGATTTATTTATTTTACATACCCCCTAATATTGCATGATACCACTACTTCTACTTTATACTGACTTTCTAGCTTAATTAGCATTTTCTCTGCTAATTTTTTTTCATACTATCCTGACTATTTGTTTATAATTCTGTATATGCATATATTCCTCTTTTTCTTACTTTACCGTAAATTACTTAAGTCTACTAATACTCTACTATAAACTCTATTGTATACTATTCACTAACTCTGTAATAATCCTTATATCGATAAGCAAATCACCTACCTTACTTACTACTCCATATCATTAGTACAATTTCTTTGCTCTAACTTAGGTGCTTCTAAGTATTTTGTCTTCCACCTATCTTTGTGATTACCTTTTCGTGCAAAACCACTGCATTCGATTTTTTCTATAAGCTATCGTAGTTTTTCGACCTACTAGCTATTTATTTTTTTGTATTAAAAAGCAGATTTGGATTTTTTTTTCTGTAAAAATTGTATGAAAGGTAAGGATCATACAAGCTATAATCTATAATAGTTTTCAATTGGAAATTGAAAACCATTTCAACATCATACATGCTACAAAACGAGATTGATAGTCTTCTAGTGTGATTAAACACAAATTTTACAGGAAATGAAAATAGTCTTAGAAATCCTCACTTAAACACATTTTTGTGATTGATGAAATTACGTAATTTTTTGGTATGTCAAAATTTCCAATTACTTGTCAATATTACTTATTTATCATATTTTCTTTTTTTCCACTAAAAGTAACGATAGATTCCCATTATTCCTGTTAATCATTTCAGTACTTTTTGGTTCTCATATTATTAATAATTATTGAACAGAACTTCTCAGTCTCCTCATGTATTCCAGAATGACTTTGTGATTGTATTTTGATATATCTTATAATGCACAAACTATGATATCCTGCACTCTCAGATTGTTTGTATACCTTGCCGTGTGAAACTATGCATTGATTTAGGTGCTCCAGGACCTCTAAATACTATAATAAATAATAGTTCTAAAGCTGGTGGAAATACAATATCTATATTTCTGCCTTATGTATTAACCTTTGCTAGGCTCTTAATATTTCTAAGATGTTCACGCTTTCCTCTAGTTCATAATTTATAGTGATTGCCTCGTGTGATTACCGCAATGAACCCCATTAGAACTTACTTGTTTTCTAAACTAGTGTATTATCTCATTGTTGTCAAAGCACTTTCTGATTCCAATATTTGTATCCAATTTTGGTAAGTCATTTTGAGAAGGCTAAAAATGAACTTTTTATAATGCTTGTAAAAAAAATGATATTTTGGAGTTGAGGAAACTGTCTTTTAATTTATAGAGAAGTTTCGCATAAATGAAATTAGACCGTTTAGAAAATTAACCATGCCTTATAAGACACTGATCTGTACACTTAAAGAAGATCCCCGAATCTTCCTCTAGTTTAAAAATAGATAGCCCCAACTACAAGTTTCGGAAGTTTAATGCTCCCCCTCCAGCGAAGGTTACCGGCAGCCTCCCCAGTAAAATGCCCGAAAAAAATCTATGCTATCGATTTTTTTAGCAGAATCCAAAACACTGTTTACTACCGGACTCACCGCGTCTCATCTTTCGGGC
>JZLH01S0074020.1:4171-31356 GCA_001188425.1 Eucidaris tribuloides | reverse complement strand
ACCCTCGCTAGAATCCGATCCCTTTATATCAATGCTCAAAAGTATGACATGTTTATTGCCAGGGAAATTATACTTGAACTTTCTTCAATCGATTATTTTTACCGTGTTATCGTTATTTGTTTTTTTTTTGCCAAGATGTCATAGTTGAGTGTCAATAATTTTATTTTTCGTGTGAATGCCAAATTACAGAAACGAAGTTTATATATTCCGTAGCAACATGTAGCATTCTCTAGATTACTTGAATTGTTGGCATTATTTTATTTTTTATTTTTTTATATTTCTTTAGGTCAGTTGTTAATCCGTACTCCGTATTCATCTTCCACCTATTTTTACCACGGGGCCTGCGACTTTAAAAGCATACTTTAAGTAGGCCCCACATTGCTCTCGATTATCATGTACATCCTTTAAATTTGACCATTGTGATTTATATGCATTTTTGTCCTTATAGTTTCACGATCTCAAGTGAAAGATCGATTTAGTTGTCTATATATTGTTTAAATTTAATGGATTTGTAGCACTTGCGCTGTATTTTAAACATATATAATTTTTCAATTTGTCAGGTTTTTGGGTGAGGGGGACAAAACAATATGGATGCCCCAATATTTTCATTGGCTTTAGTAAAATGTCAAAATTTCCGGCGCGCTCCGCGCGCAAAATATCAATGTACAGGCTAGCAATGCAAAATGGATATTGTTTACGTTTAATGGTTTTGTAGTGCCTTGCGCTACTTTTTAAACATATTCTTTCATTACCTTTAAAGCATTTTTCAATTTGCCAATTTTTTGGAGGGGGCAAAAGTAAAAAAAAAGTCAAAATTTTCGGCGCGCTCCGCGCGCTAATTGCAGTAATAAAATATATGCTCATAATTTTTCACAAGGCCACTTCACGAAGACTATCTGAACAGAGGTTAATTGGTTACTCCCCATTAGCATAAGTCTAAATAAAACAATAATCAGGCATTCATCAGATATTCTGACAAATGAAAATGTGCCCCGTGAACAAACACGTCTAATGATATAATAATCTTGCTAAAATATATCGTATACTTTTGACATTTTTCTGAAGGTAAAAATGCATTTTTTTCTTACCCGGGGATGGGGAGTCCCGCTCCCAGACCCTCGCAAACATTGTCAAATTATCCAAAATTACGAAATATTTGGATGATTTTGTCTCTAAAGGGGGCCCAAATTGTAAATTTTAAAGGTAAAAATGCATTTCTATTCTCAACCCAGGAGAAGAAAACCCCAGACAAAAATGTAAATTTTAAAGGAGAAAACCATGGAGCGGTTTCATGAAGAGTTTTCAGCCATTCAGATGCAAGGATTTTAGTAGCTTATAATAGTTGTCGGTGAAAATCACCTACAAAACTTTCATGAAACGCTTCCCATGCAGATCCTTCCCAAAGCTATAATTTGTCGATAATTAGCCAGAATAATGAATAAAAACTGGATGAAATATTTGGATTAATTTGTCACTAAATTGAGCTAAAAATATAGATTTGTTAATGTGAATATGCATTTTTTTCTAACCAAGGCAGGGGAAACCCCATCCCAGACCCACCCCAAAGCTATCGTAATTGTCTAATTAACCCACACTTCGATTTAATGACAATGAAGACTGTATGCATAAATGTGTCAAGAGCCAAACAAATCTTGCTAAAGTATAACCCGTATTTTCAGCATGCTTAGAAAAACGTATTTTCCATGTTTTGTTTTGTTTTTCTTCAAAAAGTCCCTACACCCTTGCATATTTCCGGAATAACTCCTTCAACATTTTGCTCTAGAGCAACGCCTGCGAGACCTACAACTTGTGTATGGGCATATTTCGCGCTCCGAGCTTGCGACACATGAATTGAAATGCAATTGCCAGCCAATGAAGCTGATTGTGAATTCTAGCGAAAAAGGGAAAAATTTATTAAAACAAATGAATAATAATGAGAAAAATACCAGACCTACCGACCCCTGTGTTTGGTCACTTAAGGGCAAAAAACATATTTTTTTTTAAAAGGGGTTGGGGGAATGTTTCTTTGCTTAGTCGATCCTTCATGTCTGCCCGTCCCCCCCCCACCCGAGTTTGAAAAATCCCCCCCCCTCATGGTCGCAGTCGGCAAATTCATACGCCCAGTCAGCAAAATGAAGGAAAGGGGAGAGAGAAAAGGGAAAATATGATAGGGGAAGCCCCTCTAAGACCCTCTCAATTTATCACCAACCCAGGCGCGTTCTACGGGGTACGGGGGGGGAGCTGTGGGGATGTGGGGCTTAAGCCCCCCCTCCCCTAAAAAAAATGCTCAAGCCCCCCCCCAAAAAAAAAAATGTTTTACGTTAAAAATATTAATGAATAAACTGAAGTAATCTACAAACACTTGAATATTGAAAAAAAAAATAAGATACACAATTCTAAAATTGTATTTATCATGCTCAGAAAACAGTATTTTTATGCGTTTTTTCAACAGGTCTTTCCCCCCCCCCCCGCTGGTCACTTCGCTCCCTCGACGACCCATGTACATTTTTTCGCATAGGCCTGTTTCCTGTACATCTTTTTAAAACCTGAGTACAATCCTTATAATCTTTAAAAAATATACCTTTAAAATATGTATTTACCATGCCTAGAACCCGTCTTTTCGATGCGTATTTTCAAGATGTTCCCGCCGTGGGAGGGGGTATCCCCTCCCACACCTCCCCTCTCGGTTGATTTGTCCCTCGCAAGTACACAATTACAGTTTTTCACATTGTCTGTACATCTTTTTAAACCTGACTACAATCCCTAACAATCTTAATAAATATATAAACTTTTAAAATATGTATTTACCATGTCTAGAAACCCTTTTTTTCCAAAAGTTCCTACCTGGAGAGGATATCCCCTTCCCACACTTCCCCACTCGTTGATTCGCCCCCTTGCAAGTATGACTACCCAATCCCTAATCTTGCTAAAATATACCAGTGAAAATGCATTAACTATGCCTAGAATCCGTCGTTTCTATGCGTATTTTAAAAAGTTCCTGCCGTGGGAGGGGTATCCCCTCCCACACCCTCCCCGCTCGTTTGATTCGCTCCCGCCAAGTATGACTACCCAATCCCCACTCTTGCTAAAATATACCAGTGAAATATGTATTCTCTATGCCTAGATCACGTATTTTCTATGCAATCTTTCAAAAAGTTCCTGCCGTGGGAGGGGATCCTGCCGTGGGAGGGGGTATCCCCTCCCACACCCCTCCCTCGCAAGAATGATACTTAATTTACAGTTTCATATACTTCCTGTATATCTTTTTGAAAACTGTCTACAATCCCCAATAATCTTGCATAGAATCACGTCTTTTCTGTGCGTATTTTCAAAAATTTCCTGCCGTGGGAGGGGTATCCAAATCCCACGGCCCACGGCCCACCCTCCCTATTCAAATGGTCTAGTGACGCCCTGGCTAGAGTCATGAGCTTCAGGGGCTTTACTCTTGATCCCGACAGTTATCATTATGTTTTAAAATGACCTGCTACCAATTCATAGTGCAAGTGCCACTAATTTGGAAATAAAGCAGTTTTATAATTATGTTGACTGTCCATTTTACGAAAAAATTGTGTTTCAGAGTGTCAAAATAGGCTCCTTAAACCGCTAGAACTCATAAGCTTCAGGGGGCTCCGCCGCCTGATCTCCGCCCGGCCTTTGCCCCGGGACCCTACCAGGGCCCTAAGACGGGCCCTGGCCCACCCAAATAAGCAACATTCCAGGTGCCTGCATATGTGATTTCCCCCCCCAAAAAAATAAAAATTGTAAATGGATTTGCGCCCCTGACCCCGTCCGACTATAATCGAGTACCCCCGGGGGGGGGGGGTTGTTATCGCCGAAGATAACAATCCAAGGTGCTTCAGAAAACCTTAGAGCCCCAGCTTCCAAGGCCTGAATTGAGGGCCTGATTTTGTGTCAACTTTATGAACGCATAATAATATTGAACTATAGTACATTTTTAATTGACACTTCACACGTTATAGCATGTCATAAGTTTTTGCACAGCTAAAGTGGCCTTCACACTATGACGAATTGGCATTGCGTATGCATTGCGTATGCATTTTTTTTTCATTCGTTGGCATACGCTACAGTTCGTTTGGGAATCGTTTTGACGTCGTTATTGTTCGTTCCGTACGTCCAAATTTTTTTAAGCATACATACAATTTTTTAACGTGTGCAAACGTACAACCCATGCGCGTACGTTCGGAAAATACAATGCGAACTTTTATTCGTCCACAGGAAGGAAACGGTAAGTCGCCAATACAATTCCATTGATCGACCTCAAGTGAGGCCCTTTTTCTGCGAACGTCTTGCGTGTTGGTAGAGAATTAAAAATGACTTTACTTGACAGCCATGCCATGCATATGGGCTTATGTTAAGGGGCCTTCACACTGTGACGAATTGACGAAACGAACCGGGAACGAATTGAAAAATTCCAAATACGCACTGCATTCCCAGCGAATTAATTCCGTATGGTTGAATTGAACCGACTCGAAAGTACTGACAGCGAATCAAAACGAATTAAAAACGTCTCCATCACCATTTCATAACTTATCATTAACTTACATACAGCGATCTGTAATCGAACGAATATCGAGCTTTGCGTACGCTAGGCGTACAGTCTGCGAATTCCAAACGATCACATGGTGTCTGTGTGCATTTACAAACATATACCTTCTTGAACTCGACGTCATTTTTTTGTCCCATCATTCGAGTATGGGTATCTACTTTCCCCCAGTATGCCGAAATCCAAGAGAGCCAAGATTTGTATTTGCATAGTATAAAAGTGTTAAGATAAAACATTAACAGAAACTGGGAGAACCAAAATGACTCATATGGTATAATTCCAGGGCAAATTGATATGAGGGGCAACCTTTACCCAAATTTAATATTTAGCGTGAGAAAAATTGTAATAACATGAAATCTGGCCAACAGTTAATAGGTGAGCGGCGAGAGGCCAAAAAGCGGCTTATTTAAGGAGTTTAATCCCCCCCCCCCGGCTGGATTATGGCTAAATTATACCTTATTTTAAAGGAAATTTTCTGATTTTTTTTTTTTTTAAATCAAGCATATTATTTGCCGTATCGTGTAGCATCACCATGGAAACCAGCTTTGAATAGACCACGCCCCTTTTTGTACCAAAAATACGAAATTTAACACTATGAAAATTTTACATGTAATTTTATCGTTTTGGTTATTGATGTACCTTTTTGGGGTATGAAACCACGGTATATGTAAAGACGGAAATGTCCTGGACAACCAAGCATGAAAATGAAGAAAATATTTTGCTAATCTTGTTGCCTAGCAACATCATTTTCCCTAGCAACCATTTCATCTCATGCACAAATGGGTGAATTTTCCATTTTTAATGCGATTTTCTTTTTGTAACTTTATAAAAATAATACTAAATACCTTTCATTAATACAATATCATTGATTTGATACTTAAGTTGATGTCAGAGTTGGCAAATAACGATAACAACCGTAATATGTCACGAAGAAATGTGATATACCACACTAAACCTAACCATACACACCTTCAAAAATGTAGTTTTTATGGCATAATTACTTATGACCGAGCTCTATTAGTCAATTAATTATTTGTGGGTTGAGAAAAAGCACATTATCATACTGAAAATGGCAAAATATGCATTAATCTTTAAACCTTAAATAATCCATCACAATCTGAAGTATTATTAAGTCTTCATGCAGACAATTTGGTTGCCTAGCAACAAAATTTTGCTTAGCAACCACACCCTTTATGGTATTTTGCGTTATACCCCTAGAGATAACTGGCTTTAATTAGATTTTTCATTTTTTTCCTGGATAAGGTCTGAAAGTCTTTTCTAATGTAAAATTTTGTGCTGAATCCGATGAAAGCACTCTAATTGGCCCCATTCATGACTGTTATAGAGTTTTGGGCCATTTGGGGGCAAAAACCGCAATTTTATTATATTTGGTAAAAAGCAGATTTGGGGGTAAAAATTGTATGAAAGTAAGGTCAAACAGACCTAATATATGTAAAACAGGATGCTGATTACAATGAAAATATTCTTATGAACCTCACGTTAACACATTTTTGTGAAATTAGTAATTTTTGGTAAAAAATGTCAAATTTTATCATTTTTGGTCAAAAATAAGAATTTTAGCTGTAATTCAGTATTGGTTCCAAAATTTTGACAAGACTTCTCAGCTCAGAAACTTGTGTAGATATCTAGCAAACATGATTCCTGTTCTCCAGTTTTTGTTTTGGCCGTTTGCTTGATTTTAGGGCTACAAATAATGTTAAGGGTGTAGTACTGTATTTCTCATGATGGTGGCTAGGTTTATGCGATGCCGGTCCTATAAAATAAGCGTGGTGATTACCCAAAGCAGTAAACTAGTCATGATGATTTGGGGGCATTTTGGGGGCTAAAAATGAACTTTTTATAATGCTGGTAAAAAAAAAATGATATTTTGAGTTGAAACTGTTTTTAATAAGGGTGAGAAATGCATAACTGATGCTAAAGAAGACCCCGAAATCTTTCTAGTAAAAATAAAGCCCAACTACAAGTTGTTAAGTTGCCCTCCAGCGACCGACCGTAAAATGCGAAAAATCATGCTAGCGATTTTTTTAGCAGACCCAAAACATACAAACTCACCATTTTCGGGATAAAGTGTCAGATTTGAGCGAAGAATTTGCAAAAATTCCTATTCAATGACTTAAAACAGCACTTTTATATGCATTTTGCCCATATAAGAGACCCATAAAAATATCGAAGAACTTAGACCGAAAAATCCCTCCGTTCGGAGCAATTTTTTCGTACATTTTCTGAATTTTTTTACATACTGCTCCGAATGCAGACGGAATCCTCCCCTATCGGCTTGTGTGATTGTTTGTCGCAGGACGCTTAACCACTGTCCCTATGACAGTGTCGGGTGAGGTACATCACCCGACGCGATTACGACAAAATAAATGAAGCAAATTCCTAAATTTTACAACATTTAGTAATATAAACATCTCAACAATACGATAGGCTTACCAGCTTCACTAAAAAAATAAGTTCAATACTTCTTTTTTGAGAAGAAATACACAGAGATACGGTGATTTTTATGCCGTGATTGAACTAATCTTCACGCATGAATCGCCATCCAATCACGATAGTGTTACCATTTCCTTGGAATTCATTCATCAATCGTCGGCCAGTCAGAGAAAGCATTATATGAGGAGTGTGGCAATATTAGTAAACAAAGATGGCAATAATTACGTCGATTGCGTCTGACAGATTTTTTTTTTTCTGAGGGTCGGGGCTAGTATTGCAGTGATTTACAGGGGTATTTCCATATTTTCCGTAAATCATTGGGCAAGTTTGTTAATAAATGTACTTTTATGTCACAAAAGTCCCACACAATGAAATTCAGACAATTTTATTGTCCCAGTCCCATGCCTTCATTGACTGATGTATCACATACTTCGTTTTAGTAGAGAGAGAGAGAGATTCAGTGTAGCCATACGTAGTCTCAGTGGAGCACTATCTCGATCGAAATAGACTGATTTTTCGGTCTACGGAGAACTCTACTCTTGCACAGTTTTGTCCTACCCATACTTGCACAAAACACCATGTACATGTGTATTGGTTACATCTGGGTTTTGTTGTGAAAAACAACAATTGATCGACCGACCCATTTTTTTAAATTTCTCATGCACTGGAGGGCAACGTAACAATTTTTTATACGCCTAACGTTAGGGAGGTTGGTCAAAATGGCGATTTTGCGTACTGGAAAATTCAGAATTTCAAACTGATTGAATTTCAGTGTTCAAAGGTCAAATATCAAAGGTCACCACGCCAGATACTTGGTCTCTTTATCGGACTAACTTAAGAATGGCTTATCGGATTTTGATGTATGTTGGGTAAAGTATGCATTTAAACTCACCAATAAAAAAGAGGTTTCGAAGTTAAAGGTTAAAGTTCAAAGGTCACGAGGCCCAATACATGTCTGACAAAAGCTTGTTACCGCTATACTTCAGAACAGCTAATCAGATGTTGATCTATTTTGGGTCAAGTATATGGGGCACCAATGAATTGATTAGATTTCGAGGTCAAAGGACAAACATCACAAGGACTTATATATGTCTGATCTGGTATCATCACCACGGTGACTTTAGACATTTTAATCAGATTGAGTACATGCATCCATGAGGCTTATAATTTAAATTAAATCTGGTGGAAGTGCGGACTGCCGAGGCATACCCATCCGCAACGGACGGACAACCTGACAACATGATAAATCCATTACAGGATTTGACTCACTGGCGTATTAAGGATGGGGGATTATTCCTCCAAACCTTTTTTTTTGGGGGGGGGGCATACAAATATTCCCCACTCTTCAACAAAAATAATTTGTTATCACTTAATCATTAATAAAATTATTATAGTAGTGAGACTTTCCTTTCAAATACCGTTTAAATGCTAAAAATTGTTTCATTTTAATTCCAAAAAAATGCAAAAGCCCCGGCTCGGTCGCTTCGCTCCCTCATTTGCATTATTCTCAATAATTTGAAAGTGTTTCGCCCCCCAAAACTCCTTCATTTGGCCTTGTTTTTAAGGTTAGAATTTCTTCTCAAATGTCGTTTAAATGCTCAAAATCGTCTAATTCTAATTCTAAACATCGTAAAGCTCTGGTTTGGTCGCTTCACTCCCTCATTTGCATTTTCTCTCAATAATTTGAACGTATAGAATTAATGCCGTTAAATGCAGGGACGTTAATGTATTTCACAGATTGGGAGGGGGGGGGGAGGACAAAACAAAAATGTCAAAAATTTCTGCAAAGTAGAATTTGGCATCCAACAATTGTGTGTTTTTAGTAGTATTTTATGTCTATTTTAATAGATTTGTAGTGTCTTACACTGCTTTTTAAACATATCCTTGCGTTACGTTTTATGAAAATGTTCCCTTTGTTGTTGTTATTATTATTAGGATGATGCAGACAAATCGATACGTTTGTCACCCCACCCCATATTTTAATTGGGAGCCGACTGCTCTCCCCCGCCCCTGAAAATACTAAAGATAATCTTTTTGATGTTGTGTTAATAATACACAAAGCGACCTGCGAATTTTGACCTCAAAATATATTCCAGTTATTAACATATAATAGTACTTCAGAAAATTTTCACCCCTTAATCTCTTCTAGAGGTGCATGTATTGTAGTTAACACAGTGAATTTATTGAATAAGACACAAATAACGTTTGACCTTTGACCTAAGATTTAATTAATTCTATAGTTTATGGAAATCAATCATTGAGCTCTTATGATTTTGTCTTAATGTGTTAGCCGAAGTATATTTACGGCACATTACACATAGTACCCTGTGACCTTTGACATCTGACCTCTTGGCCCGGCAGCCACTGAGTAGCGCCAGATCGACGTTGCTCTATCCCTTAAATCGTTGAACGCCAAACAGGGTAGCAGCAACTCCCATCTTTTAACGTCTTTTGGTCTGACGCGGCCAGGGTTTGAACGGGCTCGAACCCCTGACCTCCCGGTTGTGAGACGGACGCTCTACCAACTGAGCCAACACAATCGGTCAATACATAATAAAATCTGAAAATCATTTTTCATACAAATCCAACATTAATGTTTCCAGATATTGCAGTAGGCCTATACATGTATAATGTGTTACCCATAGTTTATTGACTGCATAGCCTGTGACATTGGACATTTGATCATTTGATCCAACATTTTGGCCAATCCATACTGGATTTGCATACTTCAACCAAGTTTCATGAAAATCCATTTTGCGATAAGAAAATGATGATAACACATGCCACTTAACACTTAAAGAGAATACACAGTACTGGTTGATTACTTGCAGAACAACAACATTTTAATATCAACTGCTTTCAAACCTTCTGTGAACAGATGGTATTCTAAAAATGTCACTATAGTACAGGAGAGAGTAGTTGAAAACAACAGAACACTTCGTTTTGGACATATCTGTTACACAAATCCCCACTGCTGACAAAGTACTAACACAGAAATCTATATCATACACACTGCAGCAACGGAGCCTACTCCGTCGGGTACTCAAACTGCCAATTCCTCAACTTTTTATTGCATATGAAGTGAATTAGTCCCACATAATAATGCAAATGTAATTTACTCTCAGCTGGAAAATATGGAAATGTGAAATTTTGATGAAAGATTTTTCATCATCAACCAGTACTGTGTATGCTCTTTAAGGTTAGAGGATTTTAGAAAAAAAAAAGATAATTACATTTTTAGATTGTAGAACAAAGGGAAATTTTTCATTTATTTGTGGTTATTAAAGTCCAAGTTTAGTTTTGGGGATTTTTTGTTATTTGAAAACTTTATGCCCCAAAGTCATAACCCTGCAATAATAGATTCTTTAGTTCTTTAGATGTCTTTAGTTTTTTTTTTTTTATTAATTAATGAAAAATCTCGAGGAGACCCCCGAGATTTTCAACTATATTTTACATTATAGCATCCAAAGGGTTAAAAAGGCTTTAAGGTTGCATATGTTACACCTCATCTGAAAGAACAGACTCTGGTCTTTCAGATGAGGTATAACTCATATAACCTTTTTTCGTCTTTAGGTTTTTTTTATTAATTAATGAAAAATCTCGGGTGGACCCCCGAGATTTTCGGCTATATTTTACATTGTAGCATCTAAAGGGTTAAAAAGGTTATATGAGCTATACCTCATCTGAAAGAGCAGAGTCTGCTCTTTTAGATGAGATATAACACATGTATCCTTAAAGTCTTTTTAACCCTTTGAATGCTATAATATACAAATATATACTGACACGAGAGTCTCTGGTTGAAACTATGACGAGCCCGAGGTTACGTGGACTGTACTAAAAATAGTTAACAGTCAACGTAACCGAGGGCGTCATAGTTTCAAACAGAGACTCCCGGAATAGGATATATTTGTTTTATATCCGTCATCGAATTAACCGGGAAATTACACAAAGAAAAAAAAGGAAAATGAAATGTACTTACGGTAACCCCTACGAGTAAGTCTGTGTCGCAATGCATACAGGTGCGCGATATTTTTACTTGCAGTACGGATAGGGATACAATTCCATTAACGTACACTCTAGTTAGTCGAGTACCAATTTCATAAACCTATAAAACCCTAATTTGATCCTCATTCTTATTTTAACTATGATCCTAACTCAAACTCGACGAATTTAACCCAGTGTTAATCTTAAACTTTGCCAGGCTTTCATACGGGTGTAGCACGCATAATGTCTTTCACGCGCACGGAAAAAAATAGCGTACGGTACTTGTGTTTTGTACACACGATTTATTCGGCTTTTTAAGCTCAAATCGCGATCCCGCTGTTGGATACTAGTCGGTCGCGGGTGGGCCAAATAGTATAGCGTCCCCATTGTTGAGACGATTAATGTACTATGAGACTCGATAAGAGTCCCATAGTACTTTACTATTGTTCTCTCCGAAAGTTATAGTACTTTCAGAACTAGACTCTCAGAATAGTGTGTTTATTTTTGATCATGTGACATACTTTTGTCCAACCAGAATTCAAGAAACTTACAATGAGGGATATAATATAAAATATAGTCATTAACTAATTAAAAAAAATAAAGACATTCAGAATCTATTATTGCAGGGTTATGACTTTGGGGCATAAAGCTTTCAAATAAAAAAAAAAATCTCCAAAACTAAACTTGGGCTTTAATTTTGCTGTTGTGGATAAGCAATGCCTACTGTTTCCCCAAGTAGTGCTACTAATTCCAGAAAGGGAAACTTGTAACATTTGGGCTGATTTCATACCCCCCCCCCCGCTTCCAAAAGAAAAAAAAAAACGCTCAAATTTTATCCTTTTATGGCAGTGAATTCGCAAGGTAAGGTGCATTTGATTTTTGTCTCGCCTGAACGAAGTTCGGCAGAGACCTGGTAATCACTTTTCCTGTTGGTCTGTTGGTATGTTTGTCTGTTAGTCTGTTGGTCTGTTACGAAAATGTTAAAGTTTTTGTTCAACTTGCTCTCATTTCTTTATTCCTGCTACAATTATGATCACACTTGGTACAAATGATCCTTGGGTGTACCGCATGTGTGTGTGTGTGTGTGTGTGTGTTTGTAAAAACGTTTATTTCCATCAGACTTATAGATAAACACAATACATTTTTTTATGACGTTATATAACAATCATGAATATTTTTTTCATAACAATTACATTTTTTTTTAATCATAAAAAAGTACTATAAGTAGTTGAGAAAAACAACACAAGAAAAATGATTTTTTTTAAATATATATATATGACAAAATTTCTTTCCACTTTTCTAGGTTTGCAAATAATTTCTGTTTCTTCTTGTTGTTTTCTATCTCATATCTATTTTTAATCAACGCTCGGAATTGTTCTCTGAAATGAGTTGTAATCATTTGCGTTGGGTCATTTTTTGTTACCCATACTTTATGAATTGCAAAAGAAGCATAATTAAGGACAAGATCTATAAGACCATTGTTCATGTCATAGTTATATCTGTACACAATATATTCCAAACTTAAATTGAATGCATCAGAGTTTAAGATTTTCCTTATCAAATTTTCAGCATATTGCCAAAATGAGGATATTGCTTGACATTTGAAATAAATATGAGATATTGAGCCTTCTTTATTACAAAGAGTACACATACTGCTTTCTTTAATCTTCCAACGGTATAGATTTTGTGGAATTGGTAATATGTTATACATAAATTTAAAGTTGAATTGTATCAGACTGCTATCTTGAACATGTTTTAATTTGAATAACCATATAGATTTCCAGTCTACTGTTTCGTTTACTTCCAAACATTCTTCCCAGAATAGTTGTGCTCTTGATGGCTCTGTGTTTAGTTTTAGAATCTCAGAATAAATATTTTTGGTTTGTAATTAGGATACATTACTCGCAAATTGAAATGAAGTTAAAAGATCAACATTTAAAGTATTGATTTTAAAAGATGTAAATAAGCGGACATCGTTAACATTTAGTTGTCTAATCCACACTTTGGGTAATGCTTCAATGCACTTGGCATACTCTGATAAGAAACAGCCATCTTGTAAAATTAATTTTTCTTTCAGCTCATTCACCGTAATAAACCATTTCTGTTTATCATATCTCCAACGTATATTATATTTGATTTTATCCATTTTGTGAGGAATAACATTTTATCTTTATATCTGATATTTGTGTTGAGCCAGAGTATTTCTTTACAAATTTCGTCACTTCCTTCAACATTTTTATTACATACAATTTTCTGCTTCAATGAGAAATATTCATATAACAATTTTCTATAAAAGTCTGGAATTCTATCTATCAAAGTTGAAATAAACATTGGATCACATTTACAATTAAGCACAATATTTGTGCCTCCAACTCTATCAAACCAATACTGAAACATTTGTTTCCATTTTCCACGAGTATCCGTCAAGAAATCTCCAATCCATCTCAACAGCAATACTTGTAAAATGTAATTTAGGTCAATCATTTTCAAGACCACCACACTGTAATACGTTTATTACATTTTTTCTCTTGACCTTTGCAATTTTTGTTCCCCATAGAAAGTTGAACATCATTTCATCTAGCTCCTTCAAAACGTGGTCGCGACAACCATACAACCTGTGCCGTGTATACAAATTTGGATAACACGTGTAATGTTAAAAACGAGATTTTACCTTTATATGACAGATTTCTGAGCTTCGTCAAATTCAAAATGTATTTAATTTCAAAATTTTGTCTTATAGACCAGATAAATCCATATTTGATTTTGTCATTTTTTGAAAATATATACCCAAAGATTTAACAAAATCTTGTTCCCCAAGAATATTGGCATATCAAATGTTGCAGGTTTTCTCGGTCCTAACCACTCGCTGCGTTTTGTTACTATTTAAGGTTACTCGGACCGGAGAACTGTAACGTGTAAAATTGCGTATATGTTTTAATGATAATGTACCCGACACGTCGTCTTCGATAAAAAGTGTCATATCGTCTGCCAATTGCAAAATTTTAATTTCTTCATCCATGCTTTCTATGCGAATTCCTTTTACTGATTTGTCCCCTCGTATTTTGTTGGCCACAACTTCAATTGCAAGTATAAAAAGAAGTGCAGATGAGGGGGCATCCCTGTCGTACACCACGGGTTGGAAATATAGCGCTAGATAAATTACCGTTAACTAATATAGAATGGAATATATCTGAATACAATACTGCAAACCATTTTCTGAACATTCTTTTAAATCCGAAACTAACGAGACATGCATCTACAAAGCTCCATTCTAACGAATCGAAAGCCTTATATAAATCTATGAACAACATACATCCTTTAGTTCCAGTCAAATTTGGGTAATCTATAATATCTTGGATCATCCGTGCATTGGTAACACTATTTCTTCCTTTAATATATCCAACTTGGTCTTCATTTATTATATTCGGCAATACATTTTGCAACCTGTTAGCTATTACAGCTGCACCTAACTTATAATCTACATTAAGCAAAGTAATTGGACGCCAGTTGTTGATATCTTCTCGTTCTCCCTTCTTCAATAAAATTGTAATGACACCCTTTCTTTGAGAATACATTAATTTACCTTTCTTATATCCAACATTTAATGATTCTAAGACAAGACATTTGACATCATCCCAGAATTCTCGGTAAAACTCGACAGTGAGACCGTCACTTCCGGGGCTTCTATTTAACTTCATATTTTTCAAGGCTTGTGTCAATTCGTCTGCCGTAATAAGACCTTCACAAAAATTTGCATCGTCTTCATCTAAAATTGGATTATTAATTTGGCTGAGATATTCAGTGATAGCTGTTCGATCAATAGACTTTGATTTGTACAAATTAGAATAGAGCTTTACAATATGTTTAATAACCCTTTCTTTATCTGTTTCGATTTGTCTTCATATCCTCATTCTCGTAATTGACTATTTTTTTCTGCGTTACAAGTCTCTTTTTCTACGAAATACCTTTTATTGACTTCTCCTTCTTCAAAGAAATCAACTCGTGCATGTGTGTTGATGAGGATAAAGAGGTCGAAGATCATCTAGGGGTCAAAAGGTCAAATGATATGAGGTCATGTGCATCATATTTCTTAAAGTTTTTGTTTAACTTTCACTCATTTCCTTTTTTTGTGCATCAATTTTGTTCACATTTGGTACAAATGATCCTTCGGTAATGACATATGTGTTGATGAAGATGGTAAGGTCAAAGGTCATCTAGGGGTGAAAAGGTCATATTTCGTGTTTTATTGATCGTGAAATCAGGCGAGACTCGTTCGCAAACCACCTTGTTTAAATAATCTTGTGACTAATGCCTCTAACTCGTGAATGAATGTGTTGAAATTGCTAATTTCACAGCCACATTTTGTTAAATATTCAGTATATGGGTACGTGTCACATGTCAGGGTGTTCAATTCATTGAGGTAGTGACTCATATAACACACATACATGTACCTTATATTCAACATTGAGAAGTCGATGATCTAGTCAAACCATGAGTGTAAATCTGGTCGTCGGAGTGGGGTGATCGCAATATTTTAGCTGGAATTCCCAATTTTGGAGACCCCTAAATCAAGGGCTATATCTTGAAAGGGGACACCTACAACATGCAAAATATTGGGGTATGCCCTTTATTTGATTAGATTTTTGGCCTAGAGGAATTGTGTTTCTTGATCTTTTGCTGCAATATAAAAATAATATACAGTAAGACATGAAACTTTGCCGTAAGTTTTCATGACCTTTATCTATGTGCGAGCGAGCAAAGCGGGCGAGATAATATTTAGTATCTGTGGGACTGCATGATGTACAATAACATCTTATACAAGAGGGTATGGTTCTGATATTATTCTTAACACAGTCTCAAAAACCACGTTAGTAATAAACGTGAATGGGAAATATTGATAAAATCAGAAAGATAATGTCTTTAGCATTTTCAGGGGCAGGGGAGCGCAGGAGGCAGTCGCCAACCCAAAGAAACTATTGTGGTGGGGTGGCAAATATATCGCTTTGTCTTTGTCTTTGTCCCAATATGAAGGAATTTTTCGTGGCCAAAATACGTTAAAATTGAGAGAAAATGCAAATGAGGGAGCGAAGCAACCGAGCCAGATCTTTACATTGTTTAGAACTAGAATTGGGCGATTTTGAGCATTTAAACGACATTTGAGAAGAAATTCTAGCTACATTATCAATTTTATCAATGATTTATTGATAACAAAATACTTTTTCGTGAAAAGTGGGGAATATTCGTATGGGCCACCCCACCCCTTACCCGGAAATGTTTGGTGGAATAATCTCCCCATCTCCCAGATTTACGTTGAAGAGTGGGGAATATTTGTACGCCCCCCCCCCAAAAAAAAAAAGGTTTCGGAGGAATAATCCCCCATCCTTAGTACGCCAGTGAGTCAAATCCTGTAATGGAATTATCATGTTTTCAGGTTATCCGTCTGTTACCGATGGGTATGCCTCCGTAGTCCGCACTTCCATCCGATTTAATTTGAATTAAAAAGCCTCATGCATGCATGTACTCAATCTGATAAAAAAAATCTAAACTCACTATGGTGATGATACAAGATCAGACATATATAAGTCATTGGTGCCTCATACTTGACCCAAAATAGATCAACATCTGTGCAGCTGTTCTTAAGTTATAGTGTAAACGAACCCATACCTGAAATGTAATAGGCATCATTACCAGTGACCTTTAACCGTTCAACTCTGAAATCTCTTCGGTCCATTGATGAGTAATAATGCATACTTCATCCTAGTTACACCAAAATTCCATAAGCCGTTCTTAAGTTATCCCAATAAAGAGACCAAGTATGGGCCTCATGACCTTAGACATTTGACCTTTGGACACCGAAATCTTATCAGTTCGATCATGAATTTTCCTGTTTACAAAATTGCAATTTTCACCAAATTGCCTAACGTTGTCTTTATAGAATGATTTTTGGGGGTCATTTGTATCTTCCTTTGCATCAGTCATGCATTTCGCACCCTTCTTAAAAACAGTTTCAACTCAAAATATCAGTTTTTTTTTAACAGCATGATAAAAAGTTCATTTTTAGCCCCCAAAATGCCCCCAAATCAAAATATCATGGCTAGTTCACTACTTTGGGTAATCACCACGCTTATTTTATAGGACCGGCATCGCATAAACCTAGCCACCATCATGAGAAATACAGTACTACACCCTTAACATTATTTTCAACCAAAAAAATGACTAAAATTGAATTGTTTAGCCCTAAAATCAAGCAGACGGCCAAAACAAAAACTGGAGAACAGGAATCATGTTTGCTAGATATCTACACAAGTTTCTGAGCTGAGAAGTCTTGTCAAAATTTTGGAACCAATACTGAATTACAGCTAAAATTCTTATTTTTGACCAAAAATGATAAAATTTGACAGTTTTTACCAAAAATTACCAATTTCACAAAAATGTGTTAAAGTGAGGCTCACAAGAATATTTTCATTGTAATCAGCATCCTGTTTTACATATATTAGGTCTGTTTGACCTTACTTTTATACAATTTTTACCCCCAATCTGCTTTTTACCAAAAATAATAAAATTGCGGTTTTTGCCCCCAAAATGGCCCATAAACTCTATAACAGTCATAAATGGGGCCAATTAGAGTGCTTCCATCGGATTCAGCACAAAATTTTACATAAGAAATGACTTTCAGACCTTATCCAGGAAAAAAATGAAAAATCTAATTAAAGCCAGTTATCTCTAGGGGTATAACGCAAAATACCATAAAAGGGTGTGGTTGCTAAGCAAAATTTTGTTGCTAGGCAACCAAATTGTCCGCATAGAGACTTAATAATACTTCAGATTGTGATGGATTATTTAAGGTTTAAAGATTAATGCATATTTCATCATTTTCAGTATGATAATGTGCTTTTTCTCAACCCACAAATAATCGATTGACTAATAGAGCTCGGTCCTAAGTAATTATGCCATAAAAACTACATTTTTGAAGGTGTGTATGGTTAGGTTTAGTGTGGTATTACAAATTTCTTCGTGACATATGACGGTTGCTATGGTTATTTGCCAACTCTGACATCACTTAAGTATCAAATCAATGATATTGTATTAATGAAAGGTATTTAGTATCATTTTTATATAGTTACAACGTTACGTTTGGCATACGTCGAAAATTGTATGCATGTTTAAAATTTTTCAACGTACGGAACGAACAACAATGTACTGTTGCGTATTAAAACAGACAACAACGACGTCAAGACGATTCCCAAACGAACATATAGCGTATGCCGACGAATGTCAAAATGTTGCATACGCATTGGATACGCAATGCCAATTCGTCATAGTGTGAAGGACCCTTTAGATTTTGCTTCATGTATGTGTGATGTGGGTGTCTTTGTATCTCTGTCTATCTGTGTGCGTCCGTGTTTGTGTGTGTCTGTGTGTTTGTGCGAGAAAAATACACTGTACCCCATGGGGTATGTTGCTTGAAACGTGTATGCTTTCTGTCTAGGAAAATACCTGTGATAATACATGTAAACTGTTGTCATCTTAATTCGTCACATTTATTCATATCGTATATGGGAATAACTCTCCTATTGAAAATACCAGAGTTTTTCTCCGGTAAAAGTTTCACGCGACAGATCCCCTGATCAAAATAATGTGTCCATTCCTCAGAACAGTTGTACGATTCTGTTTAAGAAAAGATAGGTGAAAATCATACCTTACCTAATTTCCAGGACGATTTTTTTTTCTCTCTAAATCCAAGGTCCACAAATTTTCCCGGTCACGCCAGTCGCCGAAAACTCGCTCAGCTTGGAATTATTTTTTGGGGTATTTTTTTCCTCCAAATCCTAGGTCAAAGATTTTTCCCGGTAATAATTGTTGTGGGGGGAGGGGGCACCTGGGGGCACAAGAAATTTGTGAGGGGCACGTGCCCCCCAAGGCCCCCACCCCCATAGGTACGCCCCTGTGCGGAATTTTTCAATTCGTTCCCGATTCGTTTTGCCAATTCGTTATAGTGTGAAGGCCCCTTAAGACACTATACAGTGTGTCCCAGAAAAAAAGAAACCGAGATTGATGAAAATATTTTTATATATCAATAACAAATATGACAAAAAAAATCGTACATAGTTTGACAGCCTATTTTCTCTTCTTTAATATGATACCAGTCACAGAGATTTCCATTAACGCATGACTGAGCAAAGACAATCAGAATGGACATAGGTATGAAATAATTTGCACGAGCAAAATTAAAATTCAAACTGTCATGCTTGAATGTATTCAGAATATCTTTGATATTGAAGGACACAATTAAACAGCCTATTTTATCTTCTTTCATATGATACCACATTTATGCAAAATGAGCGATGCATGAGTGAGAAAAAAACAACTGAAAAGATGCCTGTTTTCGGAAATGTTCCTAAATGCATTTATGAACCCTGCTTTCTGGATTTGGCAGCCAGCAATCAAGAAATACCTCGCCAACAAGATTCGGAGCCTATTGTGCTCCAAGCAAGATTTTGTGTGAAGTCAGCTGTGCGTGAACCTTTTGTTCAGCTTGCCACCAAATGCTCAAAATGTATTCATTCAACAAATCACGCTAAAACAGACATGTTTTAATTGTGCTTATTCTCCGGCACGTGACGATATTCATTTTTTGACGCATAAGATGTCAGATAAAAGAAGAAATACTGAATATTTATTTCATGCTTTTATTTGTCTAAATAATTGCATTTACTACCATAAAAATGCACTCAAATGTGGAATTTGTACGTGCAATAAAATTTGGTAGAATCAATATCCATTATTTAAATTCAATCATGCGTGAGCAATGGATAATACGTTGTGTATCAAATGAAAGAAGAGAAACACAGGTTTACAAACATACCTAATTTATCTAAGAAATTGTTTATTATGATAAAATATTTTGCCATGAAATCCGGTTTCCTTTTTTTCTGGGACACATTGTATAACACTGTGGAAGCCCCATTAAATATAATTGTTAAACTTTGCTATATGTGGCATATATAGCAGTGTTTGAATGAATAAACACCCCAGAACACAAAAGTTTAGATAGTTATGCTGTCACTCGCAAAATATGTACAGCGAAAAATCAGCACATGAATTATTCTCTGCTGATAAAAATTCTGCCACACAACACTATGTGAGGGAGAACTGGAATGGTTGCTCAATGATTTTCACTTTTTAAAAGCACTTGATGATCAATTTGAACTGCAATTTTTTCAGGGTTTCATTTTTAGACCTTAATATCAGATACACTGGTAGCATGGGGAATCATTGTTAAACGATGATTAACTCTTTACACGCGGTATTCGCATCCATGAACTCCCTGCAGCGTGCGGGATTCGCATTTCACGCTCAAACGTAGAAACGATTGTATTCACCCGAAATACACTGATTTCCCGGATACTAGCAGTGATCTCTTTGTATTGTTTACATTCCTCAAGTACGGGGGTATTATATTAGGTTCTTAAGGGACCTGAAAAATCGATAAATACAATTGAGGCTTCGTGATACAATAGGACAAAGGATTAGACACAAGTTAACTTTAAAACAAACTGGAAAAGTCATTACAATAACATGCGCTATTCACTGATAATCTTTTCATTCACTTCTCATTTGGTGACTCATCTCTTTCATGAACTTTTAACGAGTCAGGTTTTTACTTATAACTTGTGGTTTACCCTCTTGTATTATTTGAATGGAGTTGTATATTTTCAAGCAGGACACTTAGAACTACATGTATGTTGGTTACAATTAGCCATTACTGTCCAAAATTCAGATGTATATTTCCAAATACCCTGCATGCATTAAGAAGGTCTTTAAAATGTACTTTATCTTTGCTGCAAGATATTTTTCCTAAAAACGTTGTTGTGCAAAGTTATTGCTAGTTGAAGTCAGTTAGTGATTTCCTTTCCCGACACTGAGCGCTCTTTGAAATAAACTCAGCACGTACGGGATTCAGGGTCCCGCGCACAAAGAGTTAATAAGCAAAAACACTTGAATGTGTATTGTTTCCTTTCAGGTCCAACTTACCTACACGTTTACCGCAAATGTAACCTTGGCGTGCACTACATTGTCCATCATTCCAAGAACCATGGGTTGGCGTTGAGATAGTGGGCGCTGTAATGAACAGTTCTACACAATCTTCATTAAAATGAAAACTGTCCGGCTGGTCAGAATCCCACCTTGCTGTTCTGGAGTACATGTAATACAGGTAACAGTAAGATAAAAACAGTTTACCACCTTTAACTTGAAATAATATTCATTTTTCCGTTCTTTCCAAAGCTGGGCGTTACAGCTGTTTTTGTCTTGCCTTGTCCATGTGCCTAGTCATGCTAGTAGTATGCGCTAATAAAGTACATATGCAAAGTGCCCCTCGCAAAACTGATAAATGAGAGGACATCACGTTATGATAATGAAGTATGTTTGTACCCCACCTACTCAAAAGTATTGCAACATACACTATAACGTATACATTTTGAGTTGAGGGGGTCTTTCTGTAATGATGTCCTAATGAAGTTTATTATTGGAAAATAACAAATTACTTGAAAAGAAATCAATGAATATAATTTCTCTTTTCTTCTCCAAGGCGGAGAAATCATGAAATGCAGGTGCACCCACGACAGAGGGGCTCAGTGTACAAAATCATATAATGAGACACAAAACTTATACAATATTACTGCATTACTTAATTAACAATTAACACATCATGGACAATACACCAGTCACATAAAATTTAATCTAGTAATAAATATCACCAACTAATTGTAAAACTACAAAAAATAGTATTTAATTAATTTATTACAAATTAAAAAAAAACTCACGAATACTTGAAATGATTTCATTTAAACAATTACACAATTTTGATATATAAAAACATAGACAAGGGATAAAATAACTGACAGAAATAATTTTGCAATTAAATATAAATAAGCATATATATTGGACTTACAAGCTTATGTAGCAAATTTTACATATATCACAGTATACTTTAAAATATAGAACAATTGTGCAAAAGGCAAGTTTAATTTTATCTAAATACTTGAGTTATGATAACAATAAACAACTAGACTTTAATTCGTCACTGAGACGAATTGGTGATCCGCGTAAACGCTCCAATCATTAAATCTAAGCAAAATGTGACAAACAATTTATACCAAGTATCATTACTTGCTGAAATATGTCCCTCATCACTTTAAATTCTCCATCAAACACTAATTCAACATTCGACGTACGCGTACGCGTACATCCCGACGCGCACGCACTTATGATTAGCACCAAAGATGACCTTTGACATGAAGTTACTGTGTACAAAGTTTGGTTATCTTACTCGACTCCTGTCATGAGATATGCGCAAAATACGATTTTTCTTTGTGACGTCATAGATGACGTCATAACAATTTGTCATGAAAAGTGATACCTGAAACCTTATCTACGCATCTTAGTCTATCAGAATAAGCAATAAAAAGTAAGGGTCACCGTTAATTCTAGAGAGTTATGTGCGATTTAAAAATGCCGTAATTTACTACGCGCGCAATGCGCGCGCATTTACGTTTTTGGGACTTGTAAGCGATATTGTGGGTGCGGCTGGTCGGAAAAGGGTTCTAATTGATGGAGAATTCAGTCAGACATCCAAAACCATCGAAAAAACGATGGTATTCGGTCTGGATAGGGGTGCGCACCAAAATGCTCCAAATGACCTGAAACGTATAGATCTGTCAACAAGAAGTAATTTGGAGCATTTTTGCATTTTACGCGCCCGTCGTGACATAAAAAAAATACATTTTTTCGCCTCTTTGTAGGGGTGAGGTTGTTTATTCACTGTAGCATCTTAATTCGATTTCATATCTTTGTCGTCAAACGGTTTTGATGGTTTGGAAAGACTTCCTAGGAGGCGCTTTCTTCTTCACGGCGCGGTGTCTTCTTTTTGAAACAGCTTCAAAGAAACATATTGACGTTTTTTGTTTGTTGGAAGTCTTTCCAAACCAACAAAACCTGAAAGATCTATGGGCAAGACCAAAGCCCTCATCTGTGTATTCTGAGCAAACTGAGGAGAGCTTCGATGATGCAAGCAGCAGTAGTGATGTCTAATCCGATATTAAGCGGTAATAGTGGAAAACGGACCCACACTGTAAACAAAATCTCGTCGTGCTCTTGAGTACGACGAGATTTAATTCGTCCTGCTGACGAATTTACTTCGTCCTGCTATTTTTTACAAGCTCTACGAATTGAAACAAATTTTCTATAGATGGCATGACGAATATTATTTCGTTATACGAAATAGTATTCGTCATGCCATCAACAGAAAATTCGTCCTGCACTTCATACCACAAATATTGCTTATCTGAACGCATTGTTTTCATCACGCTCTCTTCTTTTCGTCACGCCGCTTCTCTCGGAGCATGCGCGCTTGATCTGATATCCCATAATGACATGCGAATCTGCCATGATTGCATGCTGACGATTACTTCGTCGCTATTTGCTTCTTTCTGACATGCCGCGCTCGATCTGATTATCCCGTACTAACATGCGAATCGTCCGACTGGACGATCAAGAAATCTGGTGGGTGGGCTTTTTGGGGTCAAATACTGTGTAAATACTCATATGAAGAACTTTGTCGGTCTGATATTGACGAAACTTTCGCGAGTTTCCTATGTGAAATTAATGGCTGCAACCGCGTATCCATATCTATCACTGTAAATGGATACCAGAAGTATATTTATACATCTCGCACTCATTTTAATCTTGAAGTTCTGCTTTCCATGAATATAAGTATTGTACCAATCTTACACAATAATCGTTTGTAATTTTGTTTTCTAAATCACCTCAAGTGTATTTTGGTGTTTTTTTTGAACTCGTTCGTGATTTACAACAAATTTTGCGTTATTCGAGATCGGCTCACTAAAATAACAGCGTAGACTTGTAGTCGATCTTCTGCCATCTCGTCGCCCTCTGTCCTCATAAAATTCTTCAATTTATGTTGATTGGTCGAGAGGAAAGCGTTGTAAATTTAGAAACCAATCGAGAACACCCTTCTTTCTCAATATGGGGAGGTCGCGGCGCGTGTGACGTAGTTTGTCAATAGAACAGCGCGCGTATTTCCACACAGGGAAGTTATTTTATCCAGAACCACAACGCCATCACATCGAAATCCGTGCATCTTGTACACGTTCCGCATGCATGCACTCGGATTTAATTCAACATACATGTCGTCCCTCCGTGGAGCGCATTCCGTGGCTTGCATGCTTGAGTTCACTCTCCGTTCTCTCCCTGCACAATGCGGTGGCCGTGTGGCAAATGCAAGAATATCCAGAATAGTTTTTGATATGATAATGACTACAGTGTCCTCCTAGAAGAAACAGAACTGTGGAACACAGTCTTCGTGTCGTAGGCCCGGGTTGTAGGGTGAGTCTTACTTGATTTCATAAAATAATTCTGTGTTTTCCTGAGTTTAGCTTCAGGCTCGCGGTGTTTGTGCTAATGTTAATGCTACGTCGTTTGTGTTATACATGTAGCTAGTAGTGCATTGTTCGTAGGGTAGGCAACATTGCGGGAAGTGTGTGCGAAATTTTGCCCACTATAATATGCCACGCTGTTATTTATTTTTAAGGCTTGTTGGTTCAGATTGTACTCTAAACTTTCATTATCAATGTGATATTAATCAAATCGAATTCGTACGTAGTGGATAGGAAGGTCAGGTGGTGGTACCGACCGTGGAAATTGTTTTCGCACAAGTGCATCGCTTCTCGCAGCAACGACGACATGGGAAGCTAAACGTACGTACCAATATCATGAAACAACAAAATACGGCGCGCAGTATTGACATGGTCTGAGTGAAAAGATGCATTTGAATGTGCTAAAAGTTGTCATGTAGGCACAGTTGACATTTTGAATGTGAGTTGAATCAGACATAAACTAGATGTACACCTGGTCTAAAATATAATTGATGGAAAATTCAGTCAGAAATCCAAATCCATCGAAATAAAGACGGTATTTGGTCGGGAAAGGGGTGCGCCCGAAAAAAAAAACGCGCGTACGCGCGCGCACCAAAACGCTGCAAATGACCTGAAACGTATGCTACTGTTAATAAGAAGTCATTTGGAGCATTTTAAAACTTTTAAAAAATTTGATGCACCCATGCAATCCCATTGTGACGAGCGCGCGCACGTGGTTAGGTTCAAAAGTTGACCCTTGACCTTAACATGACTTGTGCCAAATTTCGTTGTTGTATTTCATTGCCGGCTTGAGATATTGCAAATATAGGTCAGGACTAGCTTTTGGCTTATGACGTCACAGACATTGAAAAGAAGAGAGCAACGAGGTATTGACATGGGATATAACTATGTTAAGTTACAAAACTATTGCACCCATCGTTCTCGAGATATTGCGTGCACAAAAATGGCGACAAAGAAACATGAATAAAGAAGAATAACTAGATTTTAATTCGTCACTGAGACGAATTGGTGATCCGCGTAACCGTTCCGATCATTAAATTTAAAGAAAATGTGACGAACAATGTATATCAATTATCATTGCATGATGAAATATGTCCCTCATCATCTCAAATTGTCTATCAAACATTAATTGAAAATTCGACGTGCGCGTACGCGTTCGTCGCGATGCGCGGAAGATTCTGATTAACACCAGTGATGACTTTTGACCTGAAGTCACTATGTCCCAAGTTTTGTTATCTTAATCCACCCAATCCATGAGATATACACAAAATACGATTTTTCTTTATGACGTCACAGATGACGCCAAAAATATTCGGCATGCAAAGTAGTGCCTGAACTGTTTTCTACGGATCATAGGCTATCAAAATGAGCAATACAAGGTAGAGGTCATCGTTTATTCCAGAGAAAAATGACTGATTTAACACTTAATTTTAAACGTACGCGTACGAGTTCGTCGTGACGCCCGCACGCATATGATAAGCACGCATGATGACCTTTGACCTGAAGTTACTGTGTACCAGGTTTGGTGATGCTACTCGACTCCAGTCATAAGACATGTGTAAAATACGATTTTTCTGTGTGACGTCATAGGTGACGTCACGACCCTTTGGCATAGAAAACGATGCTTGCAATGCTATCTACGATCATAGTCTATCAGATTAAGCAATAAAAAGTAGGGGTCACCGTTAATTCTAGAGAGTGATTAGCGATTTAAAAATACCGCCATTCACTACGCGCGCATGCGCGCGCATTTCAATTTTTTTTTTTACTTGTAAGCGATATTTTGAGTCCTGCTGGTCGGTAAAGGGTTCTAATTGATGGAGATTTCAGTCAGACATCCAAAACCATCGAGAAAACGACGGTCTTTGGTCGGGAAAGGGGTGTACGCGAAAAAAAAAGCGCGCGTACGCGCGCGCACCAAAACGCTGCAAATGACCTGAAACATACTACTATTAACAAAAAGTCATTTGGAGCATTTCAAAATTTTGACGCGCCCGTACTCGCGCGTGGAGGCGTGCATACACACGTGGTTAGTTCCAAAAGTTGACCCTTGACCTTAACTTTACCTCTGCCAAATTTGGTTATTTTATTCGCTGGAAGGCTTGAGATATTGCAAATATAGGTTAAGCCTAGCTTTTGACTTATGACGACATAGATGACGTCAGAGACATTGACAAGACTACTATGCCGAGGTATTGACATGGGACTTAATTATTCCAAGTTACAAAACTTTTCCTTTGGTAGTTCTTGAGATATCGTGTGCACAAAAATGTCAGAAAGAAACACAAATAAGCAAAGAAAAACATTTCGTACGAAATCTATGGTGATCCGCGGTTACGCGTATCACCAAAAATAAAGATTCTGACGAAATCTTTGGTGATCCAATAATACCATCATAATATGAGGTTCATTGGTACTTTAGATCCGCGTTTGATGACGTTTTACAGCGAATTAAGATTGTAAGGCGCATTCATATCATATATCCACGCTTTGTATGTTGGTCCATCTGTGTTGAAGTGTTGGCGCCAGTTAGAGGCTTAATTTACCTAATACAGGGGTCTCAAAAACACGGACTAAGTGTCATAGTACCATCTCACACTGGCAGTGTTAGATGGAGTTTAACAAAATAAAAATGCGGAATTTCTATCGATAATCTAAATGTAACGTATAAGATTCAACTTTTTACTTGAGTATGGTTCCAATTCTGAAGTTAAATGTGGAAACGG